>CAJQZJ010032527.1:569052-579264 GCA_907164525.1 Lophiomys imhausi
GTGTGTGTGTGTGTGTGTGTGTGTGTGTGTGTGTGTGTGTGTGTGTGTACATGTGCCTATGAGCACCTGTGTGTGTGCATGCATGTATAGTTTTGCTTTTTCACATCTATCTCTTGTATGCAAGAGGGTGAAAGAATAATATTGTGTGTGTTTCTCTGCTCAACCTTGGAAATAAAAGCCCCTTAGAAGTGGCTGGACATGTAGCTAATGTTGTCTAGATATTAGATGTAAATTAAATAGCCTCTTGATGCTCAACTTATCTTTTCTAGGACTATAATCCTCTATTTGTGTTTATGCTCCACAGCTGAAGTACTATAGCAGGATGTAAAAATTTTTTTTTTTTTACACTACTTGATAGAAAAGAGGTGGAGTGGATGGGTACTAATTAAACCTCAGTAAGGAAAAGAAATTTCTGTATCTCTCCTAATGGGATGAATGTCATGTTCAGATTCCTATTTTATGTAAAATTCATTATAAATATGTAAAAGAATTTGCCAAATCTTGATTTCCTCAATTGAAAAATGACCCCAAGCACCAACTCTGAGAAAAGGAAGCTTTAGATTTCTTGATCTTTGGCTCTTTTGTTCTCCCTGCACGTGGTTCCTTAAACCAGCAGAATAATTTGGGAATGATAGATATTGAAGCAACTAATATTTCTTTTCTGTAATCTGCATAGACTTCAAAATTCATACAAACCACAAAGTGCCGGTTCATATAATTTGTTGGCAAGGATAAAAAGAAGAAAGGAAATTACTTTGCAAGTGTGTAGATCAATCCAGCTTTCACAGACATTTTTCTGTTATATGAAGCCCGAAGGTTTATGCCGATCTGAGCTTTATTTGACAATTACCACTTGCTAGCATAATTAGATGATAATGTATAAATACTAAGAAAGCATAATGGAGAAGGGCAGATAGGTGCTGATCAGGGCAGTGGATAAAGTTGATCTGCTCCCTTGGCGATTGATTCCCTTAGCTAATCTAAGGTTGTAAGCTGGTCTCACTTTGTATGTGTTTCTCGGCATTTGTTACTGTTTGATTATTTGTCACATAGACACCTTCTCTCCCTATCCCAAGCTCTTTCTTGTGCCACTCTTATTGCAGACATAATATTTATGGAATATTGCTTGTATTTAGTTCAGGACATAAATGTTGTATTTAAAGTTGCATCTATTACTGGAAAACTCTTAAATTAATGAGTAATGTTTCTATGTCCTTTCCTTATTTCTTAGTCCTTATCAGTGTGATATGTATTTTCTTTTAATCGGTTTTTAATCACCTGAGCTTTTCAGTTAATTACATTCCATGGGGTCTCCTCCTGTTGTTCCTAGAAAGCTGTCAGATTTGTGCTCATGTCTGTGTGCGTGTGCGTATGCGTGTGCGAGTGTGTGTGTGTGTGTGTGTGTGTGTGTGTGTGTGTGTGTGTGTGTGTTTAAGCATGAAGGAGAATACGCTAGTCTTGGGCTGTAGCTCAGAGGGCTTGGTAAGAATGATACTTTATATGCAGCATGGAAATGTTGCTAGGTTCCTACTAAATATAGAAATTACCCAAAGAAAGGATTCTGTAGAAAAGACAGCTTTTGTCCTCCTGGTGTCTCTCCCCAAGCTTCTTCACCTATTGTAAATATTGGGGTGCTCTCTGCAATGCCTTGTCCCAGGAACCAGCTAGCATAGTATAGAAGCAAGGTCTATCTGAACAGAAAATGTCAACATAATGACAAGTTAGAAAAGGCATCCACGCCTTTAGAAAAGCAGGTCTGGAGACAAACGGTAGGGAAGACAACCCATCAGAGGTCAGGGAGATCTCTCTCTCGCTCTCTCTCAATTAAATAATTTTAGTGTCTACTGATTAGGGTGGTGATGGTTGGAGTGAAGTGTGTGGGAATGGCTTATCAGGAGAATAACAAAATAAAGGGCTTTGGTGTTCCAAATCATCAATTCCACGAATTAATCAGCATTTTGTCCTTATAAATAGCAATTATTTGCCTTTTTCAGAACTGAAAAAATTATCTTTCATATTCAAATATTTAAATATACTGTGCTGTCAGTGGGGCAAAAAAAAGTCCTAATGTCAGAACAGATTTTTATGCAAGGAATAATTTGAAAGTGGTGGATTAGTTTCCACCTTTTGAAACACAGTGCTTTCTGTAATCTTCAAACATTATTTAGGATAATGGAAGCCGTCATCCCCGTCCTCAAACGGTAGCACTCCCATTAGACTTTGCAGCTACCTGTCATTTTTTATATTAAAATACAAGGCTTAAAAGGTATTATCTTACTAAAGGGGGGCAATTGTAGAGATGATTTGATTGAATAAAGGAAAAAGCTGTACAGGCCTTTTAAGATCAAGGATGTATTGACGGAAAGCTATCATTACAGACAATTAATGTTCTCCAAGGGAAGAAATTGATTATGGACAAAGATGGACCCTAAGGAGCAGACATGTCTTAATGCTCTGAGGCCTTGAGGATTATGCGTCTCGTTCACAGCATTCCTATTTAACCCTTTGTGGTGAATAGAACGCTAGCTGATTCTTACAGAATGACAAGAATCAAATTAAGTTGGGGGGGAGAGAGAAGGGGAGCTTTGTCGAGGGGTCGACTGTGATCTGCATTTGGTGCTTTAAACAATACTCAAATCAGATTTTTCTGGATACTACCCTTTGGAGTAGATGTAGACTGAAATTTACAGAAAGGTGAGATTGGTGAGTGACGGCCAGTCTGTGCATTGTTGAGACGTGGTAATACCCAGTAATTACAGTTAAAGACCCGCCTTCCTAAGGAGCTCCCAAACTTCAGCTGCATTCATGTTTCCAAATAACAAACCCTTTAACTTTGCCTGTCCTTCCTGTAGATCTCCTACAAAGTGCCCGTCATGTCGTTAGCCAGGCCCTTGCCGCCGTGGATCACAATTGGGTTCTTAATAAGGTGGCAACCCCACTGGGGACATTTCACATAATTATTCTTAGCAGAAAAGAAATTGTTATGCCCCCCCCCTTTTGAGTTTGGCAAAATTCCAGGTGAATTAGTTTGGGCTCCTAAAAACCTGTTCTGTGTCATTGGCGAATTTCACTCACTACCAGGCTGTGAGCTCCCATTCCTTCTCTGTACACTGCTGGTCAGCAGAGTGAGTCTCACCATGAGGCTGGCCTCTCCAGTTCAGGGGCTGCCCCCAGGACAAGTGGATGCTGCTGCTGATTAGGGGATACTGGTTCCCGATGCTGGATTTCGGCATGGGTGAGCTTTGGAAAATCGGTCTCTCTCAAGACCTCACTCCCTGATGATGTGTTATGATTCTTGCCAAATAATCGGAGAGATTCATGTGTTGACCCAGTAAATAGCTTGTCTAGAGAACTCAGGCTTTAAGTAGAAGTTAAGGGAAAAGAGGTTGAACCCTGGGCTCTAATTTTAGGCTTCTAGAGTTGAAAATGTCTGTCATTAATTAGCCCAGATCATTAAACCCATTGTTTTTCGAATGTGAACAATTTGAAGCCATCTCCTGACGTTCTCAGACCTTAGAGTTCTTAATTCGCCAGCCCCCAATGGACCAGCCCCCAAACTACAAACTACTTGTAAAGGATCAGATTAAAGAAGCAGGGAGCGGATTAGCATGATGCGGCCCTCCTCACTGAGGTGATAGCCCTCAGGTATCCCCAGTTCAATTCCAACTGCTGTGGTCAGCCAGCACTGCTCAGAGCTTGGCATCAGCAACAACTCATGTCACACATTTGATGACGAATGGCTTTTCCTGAAAGACAAACACCTTCCTGGGCAAGTGTGTTAGCCTTTACGGGGCTCCTAGAGCACAAGAGTTGGGTGTAGCTGTACATGCTTGTTAAAACAGAACCCAAAGCAGATGCATAGAGTGTTCAAAACCAACCTGGGTTACACAGTGGGACTCCAGCTCAGAAGAAAATAAAGAATCCAGAACACCCAAAGGAATAACTCAAAGAAAGACTCTGGCTAATTTGCCACTTAATTCCTGGGAAAATAGGAGTCGCAATGGCAGTCAGTTGCTACTGGGAGGGTCATGAAGGCTTTTAAGAGGGGACTCCTTTTAAAGGAGTCTGTTCGGAGAGGCAGTTGCTAAGTAGAAGCCCCATTAAACAGCTGCTTCTGGGGTTGTGATTCCTTCCCACTGCCAAGGAAGGTGGCAAAGCCATTAACAAAAATAAACAAAGAAGAGCAAGTGGAAATGTGTGGGGTGATACCCACTTGAATTCTAGGCCAGGTTCATGTAATGATGTCCAGTGAGAAATCAAGGCCGGGAACTCAGGAGAAAGGGGTTTCAGAATCCTTGCTTGGAGAAGAGAAAAGTGAAAATATAGAAAAGGTAAGACAGAGAAATGGATCAGACCACAGCTTGGAGACACAGAGAGGGGACAGATTTGCTGCTTTTATGACCTGAACAGGCGGAGTGAGGGCCTATGAAGAAGCCATCAGGGTTGGCAATTAGCATGATAGTCTAAGCCAGAGAGTTGAATCCACTTCGGTGTAAATACCAATTACCCAGGGAACTTTAGATCCCTGGGGAAGCCATTTCATTGCTCTCAGCCTAAACTGATTCATCTGCAGTTTAATATGCGCGTGTGTAGACCTGAGGCCACTTCCAGAACCCACAGCAGGGAAAGCGGGTGTGGTGGTGTGTGCTTGCAAGGCTAGTGCTGGGGAAGCAGAGACAGGAAGATCCCTGGGTCTTGATGACAGCCAGTCTCATCTAATTGACAAATCCAGGCCAATATGAGAGACCTTGTCTCAAGAAGAGGTGGTAATGATGGTGATGGTGGTGAATGATACCCTGAGGAATGACACATCAGGTTGACCTCTACCCTACACACACACACACACACACACACACACACACAGAGAAAGAGAGAGAGAGAGAGAGAGAGAGAGAGAGAGAGAGAGAGATACACTTGGGGGAGGGAAGAGAGAGACAGGGAAATTTGTTCCAAGTATCAAATGTAGTGTGTGCATGTAAAATGCTTATTTTGTCGGGCACTTGTGAAGTGGTGGGGCCACAATCAGGCATTTATGATCGAAACATGGGTAAACATGGGGCTAGAAACTAAAGGATTACATCCCAGCGTTTGGAGACAGGGAGTGAAATGTATGCTTTATGGATGAGCCAGAGATCTAAGCAACATGAAGACTAACATTTAGAAACCCCAGCCACATGTTCTGTGCTCTTTACATAAAAAACACTCATGTATTCTGCCCACTAATCATCAGGGGCAGCAATATCATTAGGAAGTGACTGACATGCGTAGCAGGCTGTGGCTGGTCTCCTCTGTGGTACACTGGCTGGGCTGGGATTAGAATCAAGGAGCATTTGACTCATGACCCTTCTTGTCTGGCACGCTGGAAGAAGGAACAGAGCCGTGATTTGAACCTAAGCCCAACTGAGGCTCAGCTACTTGCTTAATATCCAAACAGTATATATCCTTTCTGAATCCCAGTAGCAGTGTTTTGAGGGGTCTATTTGCATGACTGAACAATCAATGGCTCTTTGGGACCTCTGGCTTCAGTAGACAAACCACACTGGAAGGGCTTCATTTAGAAGTCCCAGAACGAGGTCAGAAAGCCTTCAATGTGTGCAATCTATGAGTGAGTGTGGTTCACATCTGTATGCAGAAAACCTTCTTGGGGTGTGGGGTAGACTATCATCTAGGTCAGTGGTTCTCAACCTTTCTAATGCTTGGACCCTTTAATACAGTTCCTCATGTTGTGGTGACCCCCCACCATACAATTATTTTTGTAGTTACTTCATAGCTATAATTTTGCTACTGCTATGAATTGTGATGTAAATATCTGATATGTAGGATATCTGCTATGTAACCCTTGTAAAAGGGTCATTAGACCCCAAAGGGGTCATGACCCATAGGTTGAGAACAACTGATCTAGGCCATTAGGAATCAGGGGCCAGTATCCCGAAGCTGCCACCAGGGAGCAGAGACTCATGACTGTGGAAAGTTGAGGAGCTCGAGGCATGAGGCATAGTGAAGCTGGAGAGTCCCTGCCTTGTGTGACATAGCCAGTACATCCTGATACGACACATTGCTTACACATTCTAGTTGATAAATAAGCAAACCTACACACCTGCAGGTAAGCATGGCAGAGCACATAGAATTGCACACTGTACATTGTGCCTGATAACGAGTGTCTATGTTGCTGGTTTCGTGTCAACCATATGATACCATCATTCTTGGTTCATCATGAATTCCTTCTAGTTATAAAAAAAAAGAAGTTGGGCTGGGAGATGGCTCAGTGGGTTAGGCACTCAGTGTGTAAGCTCTAAGACCTGGGTTTGAATCACCAGAACCCACATAAAAGCCAGGCATGGTAATGTATGGATCTGTAATCCCAGAACTTCTGTAGAAGAGGGGAGGCAGAGACAGGAGATCCTTCCTTGCAGTAAACAAGAGACTCTGTCTCAAACAAGGTGGAAGGCAAGGACCTATGCTGAGAATGTCCTCTGACCTCTGTACAAAAACATCCTGGACTACACATACACACAGGCACCCACTCAGAAGAATATGCACATGACTAAAAAGAGAGAGAGTGAATTATAAAACAGCATGCTGAATTATGCTGCCAGCAGCCTCATCCATTTCTGTTGTTGTGTCTCTTGGCCATGAGTGACTGAACTCTGTCTCCAGGTTGTGTGAAGATTATATGGCATTGGCACAATAAGGACATTGCCTACTGACAACCTCCCGTGACGCAGTGACACAGTGCGTGCATGCGTGTGTACGTGCATGTGTGTGTGTGTATGACTATTGCTTAGCTATCATGTAAATTTGGCCACGGAATAATAGATAAGTGGCTCCTAGCTATGACTGCCAATAGAATTGGATGGAGAGACCTAAAAGGTATATCTAACCCACAGTGGCTGTGCCCAGGATAGTTATGGGTGTGGGCCAACACAAAATCATGAACTTATTTTAAATTTTACAAGAGTTGGGAGATGATTTTGGAACTTGAGTGTGAACCCTGTAGGTGATGGCGCCATAGCACAAAATCCAAAGGTTGAACACTTTGGAACTTTGAAGTTTGTTGAACCTGAGTGCCATTCCCAAGAGTTCCTGATCAACCTGAGGTATGGGCTGCATATCATAGACTTTAATTGGTAAAGAATTCCCCAAGGATCATGCTGGTGGCAGTTTTGATTCAGTAGGACTGGGCTGGGCCTGAGGGGTTTTGTTCCCCCACCTCTCAGACGATGCCAACGCTATGCCCAGGGGCCATTCCGGACACTATGAATGCTTCTCACCCTACCATTCAACAGAGAGCCTGAGGGGCTGACTAAAGTGTTGATGTACCTTATAACTATTTATTATTAATTCTAAACACCTTCCATCCTACCGACCTGAGGCACAGAAGGAAGGACACTTTTCAGGGGTGTTGCCTTGGGTCAACTTGTCAGCCAGTGACAAAGGGAGCACAGCAGCCACCCAGTTGTCACCCAGGTATCAAGATGACAGTTGCTGTGTCCCCACTTGGGGCCAAGGTCTCTCCTGTCCTTTTGAATTATCTGAACCCTTTCAGGGCCATGCTGTGCCCTGAGTGGCCTCTTCTGCCCACCAGAGCTTGCCACCTCAAGGCAGGTGCTATGTGCTCTGTTGGCCTAGGAGTTGGCCGTCACTGCACACTCACTTGAGGCCATGGTCTCTTCTATCTGTTGGCCTATTCACAGGCCATTGGCACACCCCAGCTCGGGGTCTCTGACTCTTCTTTCCTCTCTGCCTTGGCACCAGCACTTGCTGCCCCCTCACTTGACACCATGGCTCTCTGTGGCTGGCCTGGCTGGGCCTCTGGGCCATGGCTTTTCACCTGGACCCCTCCCAACCTGGGCTCTGCCCAACCTATTCCACAAGTTTCAGCAGCAGCAACTTTCAGGAAAACATTGTCTAGTGTCTTTCAAAGTTGAGGAGCAACAAGCAGTGATACAAAGCAATGCCAAGCAAAAACAACAACAACAACAACAAAATAATAAAAAAACACACCAAAAAACAAAAGCAAAAAAACCCTGCCCTCTCAAGTTTCCAGGTCTTCCTTTTTATACACTTCCTCTAATTATGTACCAGGATGTTTTCTCATTGGCCAACCTTATGCCTTCCTGTTGACCAAGACCACACACTCCCCCAGGTATTCCCTGCACGTGGCAGTCTTTAGGCTGATGTCTATGCCCCCTTTATCAGCCTGTCGTTCAACACAACTGTGTTTATGAACAAATCCAAACCTCCACTACTGCTGAAGTCTTTCAGCTTCCCCTGAGACCAGCTGATTCAAAGTCTTCAGCTAAGTGTCCCTCTTCTCAAACAGTGCGTTAATGCAGTCAATTGATATTTATTGAATTATGTCTTGAGCTGAGCTCTAGGCAGCATGGAGTGCAGTGGTTCTCCTGGACTGGGGAGATGTCTCAGTAGGTAGGACATTGGCTGCGCAAGCAGAGATCTGGAGTTCAGATCCACAGATCCATATAAAACGCAGGCTGATGAGCCAGCCCACTTGTAATCCTAGTGCTCAGTGTGGGGGCTCAGATGAAGGATCTCCAGGGAAAGCTGGACACTCAGTATAGCTGAGTTGGTGAACTCTGGTTCGCCAAGAGCCCCTGCCTTGGTAAATAAAAAGAATAGTTGGGGAAGACACCTGGATGTCAACCCCTGCCTCCAGAAGCACCTCCTCTTGTACTCACACAGATGTGAGGGTGCACACATGTGCACACGCGCGCACACACACACACACACACACACACACACACACACACACACACACACAGCATGTCTCCTGAGTTCATGGTACTTACATTTTAGCCAGAGAAACAAAATGTTTTATTTTTGTTTTTCTGTTTTAATATGATCACAACTGTCTCCAAGAACTGGATACACAAAGCAGGGCCAACGCTCTGAGTTCTGGAATAGGGCACGAGGGTGCTGAAGAAAGGGTCTCAAAACCTGAAGAAGCAGACCAAGCCATCACTTCAGAGTTTAGAAGGCGGAGGCATGAGGAGTGCTATAAATCACAGGTCAATTCAGACCACATAGTGTGTTACAGGAAGGCCTGGGCTACAGAATGATGCTCTATCTCAAACTACAAAATTGAAAAGCACATACAAGACAACTGGCTTTCAAAACAGTAGCCATCCTTGACTCAGCCTGCTCTGGGAAGGTGGTTGGAATGCTCTTCAGGTAAAGATGGGGAAGGGAGAGAGGGTCAGTGTCCAACAGCTGCAGCATTGAGTCAAACCCTTTTGGAAACATCGCCAATGGCCCTGTCACTGGTCGCTAAAGGAAGAATGTGGAAGTGGTTGTCAAGTCCCCTAATGGTAAGAAACCATCTCTGAAAGTCACAGGGGTGAAATCACAGTGACTTCCTGCTAATTGTGCATAAGTCATTTTGTACATAACTAGAAAGTGCTGAAAAGATCAAAGAATTGTGTTCCATTTGTAGCCTTTCCAGTCAACTTTGGAGCTGACGTTACGTAATAAAAACTTTTGGGCGTGTTTGCATGATTTTCCAGGAAACCTATGCTATTAAAAGGAGCAAGAGAAACTTTAAGAGAATCATGAAAACAAAACAAAACATAACAAAAAAAATCAAAAAATAAATAGGCTTTTGGGGGAGGGGATGTCAGCCTAAGTCTTCAGGTGGCAACTGTGGATTATTATGGCTATGCGCACAGTTAATAATGGTAAGCCTGTCCTTCCTGTGTACATTCAGAACTCCCTCAGTGGCTGGGAAAGTAAATCAGAACAAATCTTCAGGCAGAGGCGGCTTTCACCTGTATTTTTTTTTTTCAAGCTGAGAGTACTCCTTAATTACAAGGGTCTTTTTTTTTTAAACACATTCTCAATTGGTAGCATATGTTGTTGTCAGAGTGTATTTAGCACCTGCAGAAAACGGTGAGAAACGCGTGACAGCGCATAGGTGGAACACCCACCAGGCGGCTGTGAACACTGTCAACAATTTGTACTTTGTTAATTTTTTTTCTTATTTAAAAAAAAAAAATCCAAGAAAAGGACTTGGGAGTGCAGGTGTTTGGGGCACAGAGGCAGCGTGAGGAATGAAGGTGAGGTTAGTGCAGCCTCGGGCGTGGGAGCGGGGGCTGGATCTACATGCCTTTAAGTATTCTCTCCTCCTGCTTCTCTCTTCTTTTTTTTTTTTAATAATTTATTTTTTTTTCTTCAAGTTACATCTCAATCACAATCCCC
>CAJQZJ010032527.1:584014-620875 GCA_907164525.1 Lophiomys imhausi
GTAATGATTTTAGTGTGCGCTCACTCACAGGTAATGATTTTAGTGTGTGCTCACTCACTTACTCACACACTCACAGGTAATGGGTGTCCTGAAGTTTATGCTTCATGTATTATGATGGAACTTGTTAAAGCACTCCCTAAAAATCCATTATCAAGATTAAAGAAGATATAAATATCAAATGCATGTTAATTGCCCATAGACTGCTTAGCTAACATGAATGTAAGGGACTATTGTTATCTTAATTTTTAGGTTCATCTCTGGGGCAAAGCGCAGTCCCTCAGAAGAGTTTTTGTTCTTCCCTTAGCTGCAACACTGATAAGGAAGAGATTTTGTTTGTTTGTTTTTTAATAAACAGTGGCTTCTAAAAGTTCAGAGTGCTCAGCTATCTCACACAAAGGCCTTTGGGAATGCTGAGTTGCTATTAATTCTTATTTATGCAGTACATTCGAGTTGCCTAGAAATCATATTTCCTGGGGTGGCCTTAGATGGTGGAAGGACAAAGGCAGCACTCACCTGTGGGATGTGGAGTGTAGAAAGGAGAGGAAATCATGACATTCAAGAGGAATCCTGAGTATCCCTTACACTTCCCTGGACATGGTTTAACTTTGGGGAGGATATAGCAGGGTGTGACAGTTGGTAAGGATCTATATCTTGGGTTGGCCCAATCATAGTGGCCATGATTGTCAAGAAGGGTGAGTGGGTGATTGAAAGGTACCGTCTGATTTTCTGAGGGTTGTGATGGAGAGGAGGAAGTGATTTAAGTTCCCCTTAAGTTCCCCTTGGGGATGTTTAGGTGGGTTGCAAGCTGTGGGCTTCTCTAAGTAAATCTTGTCTCTTGCTCTCGCCTTGCTGAGCGTCTTCCCTGTGTGGCTTCTTCCGGCCAGCTGCCTCTGTGAACTCTCCCCTGTCATGTCCCGTCCCCCACCGGCTGCTCAAATGTGATTCCCCTGAGCTCTCTTCCTCTCCAGCTGCATCTGCTCGCCTCCCCTGCTGATCCATCCACTTCCTCAGCGTGGGGACAGCACGAGGAAATGATTCCAGCAGCTCAACAGCTTTTATGCAGAGAGAATATTTAAACATTCCCAGTTTGCATGATTCTCCTCACCTCATGCTATGATCAGAGGTTAATGGAGACAGTCTGGGGCCTCTCCCTGTTGGTAGAGTCCGGAAGACTTTCAGAAACGAAGGACAAGTTCTTTTAACATCCCCTCCCCCTAAACATTATGAATTTTCACACAGGAGAATATTTTATCCTACAGATTCATCTTTAAAGATAGCCACCTAATGTTCCAGTTTGCCTTTGACCCAGGCTTCAGGCAGGTTAGACAGCACTGTGGCAGTTACTGCCTGTACTAGGCCGAATTTTATAATGGGCATTATGTTCTATGTGTTTATATCAGTGAAAATATTTTTGCTATGTAGATTGTATTTTATAGTGCTTAAGGGATATTTTGGGTTTTTTTTGAAACATTAGTATACATTTAAGGCACGAAACACTGTAAAATGACCTGTCAGGCAGGCTTGTCCAGAGGGTGGCACACAATTGCACAGTGCCCAACCCATACATGACATCAGGCAAGCACTAATTTACATGTATGTTTGTATGTATATTTATATGCACGTGCTTCAAGCATCCATCTAGTATACACATTAATCTTTTAGTTGGCTATGTAGAGTCCCCTTATCCTTCAAAATTTCCCTATCCCCTCTGCTCATTCCTCTTCCCTTCCTTGCTTTCTTCCTCTTTCTCTTTCTCCTTTAAAAAAATTCCTTCTTTCCTCTCTTCCATCCTTCTCAAACTCTTTAGTTGTTTCCCTTTCTCACAAATGCTGAAAGGTATCAAAAAGACTATGTTGTGTTTGTTTTTCTCTATCTTTTTGAAGTACTTTATTATGATACCATCTCCTTTGGTAGACTTCATAGGCTAGGGTCTGCACAACATTGGTGTAGCTTGCTTCACAATGGCATACAGTTTTACACGTGTTGGGTCCTACAGATTCCTGGCAGCGCTGAGCGTTTTTTATTTTTATTTGTTTTTGCGTGTTCTGTACGCTCTTCGTAGTGTGTTTTCATAGTGCTTTTGTTTAACCAGCAAGGCTGTAACTTTTTCATTTGGTAATTTTACATAGATCAGCTACCCTTCTACTACTTATTCCGTGGAACCCGGGCAATCGTATAGCTCTTCTTTGCAAAACAGTAGATATTTTAAGCAGTAACTCAAACAGTATGAGTTAGTTGAGTGACTATTTTTGTGCTCAGTATTTTTCTGAGAATATGAGGGATGTAGGAATACAGTGTCAAATGGCGTGGTTGGTGGATTCAAGGAGGTTCAAGAGGTTTGTCTAATAAACAGGTAATTGGTGTGTGGAGGGCATGCTTCATGGTGCAGCGGATATGGCAATGGGAGTATGTATAAGGCTACATGATGTCACATCAAAAGGGGATGGTTAGCCAACTAGGAGGCAAAGAAAGATGCTATCATGGAGGGCTGTAGACGAGCTCTTCTCAGTCCCTTGTTTTCTGTCAGTTCCCTGGGATCTCAGTCTTTTGGATTGTCCACCAAAGTGGCCGTGTGGCTCTGGTTTCCTTTAACACCATCAACTTCTGGGATGCCATGGTATGTAGAAATGTTTGCATTCTGAGATGAGGAAGGGGGATTCACAGAGCTTAAAGCAAGTAGAATAAAACATAGTCAGTCATGCTTAGAGAGTCCAGTAGTGAATACATACAGTCTTTCAAGCTAACCTCTTATGCCTGCTCACCACAGCTCTTACATGCTTCATGGGAAGGTGTCTCAGGACAAAGAGAGAATTTTGTCCCTTTCTTCTGCATTTTTTTGTGGACAACAGAAACTCGGGCCTTTTTCTTTTTTCCATCAACATCTTTCAGAATGGCAGCAATGGTGAAAGGCCTTGGATTTGGGGAGTGGAGTTTTACTGGTTCTGTCCTCTGCTGGGTTTGACAGTTTGCTTTTGGATATTTTTTTAATAATTTATTTTTTATTTCTTCAAGTTACATCTCAATCACAATCCCCTCCCTACTCGCCCCTCCAGTCCCACCCTTCCACCCTCCTCTCCCTCAACCCCCCCATCCTCTTCTCTTCTTTTTTAGATTAAGGTATTTTTTCCCCCCAACAGCTCTCCGATGTTTGGCTGGTTGGTTGGGCTTAGCATCCTTCAGTAAATGCCTCAGATTCCTACCTCTCCTTCCATCTTCCTTTCTCAAATTTGATGTGTTTGTCCCCTGAGCTGCTTGGGAGACAGGGTTCTGCTCTACTCGTTTTTGTATTTATACATGTCTAACACCAGGCTGGCACCTGATAGGCCCGAAACACTTATTTGTGCATGAAGCAAGCCCTTGATGTCTTTGGGATTACCCATAGTGTCACAAGACACAACCATACTCTCAGTCCTGCCCAGCCCCACACCCTACAAGACAACTTCTGTCTCTGGGTGTTGGGATGTCCACCAGAGGGCACTGTTTTGTAAGAGGCTCTTCAGCTTTTTTTTTTTTTTTTTTCAGTGTCAAAACAGATGCCTGGATTTCATCCTCCACTCCCAGCTTCTAGTTCTTAATGGGTACCACTAATGTAAAATAATTAGAGGAGACTGTGATTAAAGGTCAGTTGTAGCAAGGTCAGATGTAAGATAAGACACATCACTCCAGATAACAAATAGGAATTTGATAGTGAAAAGCAAATCCTAAATGATAGTGCCCAGATGTGTCAGGGCACTGTCTCCATGATTCCTTCTTCCCGATTTTCTGATGGGCAGAACTAGAAGAAGTAAAGTTTTCATTACGTCTTAAAAGTTTCATGCGTAGACTTTCAAAATAAAAACCCTAAAATGTAACTGTGGAAGTTCTAAGTTGAACACATTCTATCCCAAGTCTAAAGGGACCTTCGGTGGAAATTTGTTTTGAAAGAGAATGGCACATCCTTGTTGCTGGTGTCCAGTTTTTTTGTGCATGGAAGTGTGTGGAGGGTGTAACCGAACTTTTAAATTATTATTTAACACTTATTTATTTATTACTAAATTCACTTATAACAAACACCAACAATTTCTTAACTATTAATCCTATAAATTCCTACAACCCCTTTAACCTATCCACTAAACCTATTGATAATCATAACAACCACTTTCATAAACTTTTAGAATGATACAGTCTCTGGGGCAGGTCCTCAGTTGTCAGGAACACAGTCTTTGTTGTAGATTCTTTAACACACTTAGCAGTCCTTTTTCTGGATCTCTCAGATGCAGGTTGTCAGGGTAAGTTGGTTATTGCAGTCTCATCTTAAATAAGGCTTCATGCTTTCTTCTCTGTGGGAGACTCCAGCCGTCTGCAGGCCAACTTACTTCTTTTGAATCAGGAACTCAGCTGCTCTGCCTCAGTCCTTAAAGCCAGGCACTGTTTCCTTTAGGCCACTGTTTGGACAGATCAAACCCCTCTAGGCAAAAGCTGAGCCACGGGTCCAGTCCTTGGCCTTTTGGTGTCTTGCTCAGGCTTTCTTTGCTCACCAACTTCTTTCTGCTTCAGGGAGAGAGCTGGCCATCAATGGCCAGCCGTTTTTTCAGCAGGACTCTTGGAGCTCTCTAGCATCAGGGGCCTGGGCTCCATGCACTGTCCTCAAATAGGAGGAACTCTGTTTTAGCTTAATTTGGGCTCCGCCCACTTAGCAGCTGAAAACAATGTCAGGCCAGATACTTTGTTTCTTCAATTCTATTGAGTCTTTCCTGTTTTCCTGACTTCAAACTTGTTTTTCAGTCTATTGAGTCTTTCCTGTTTTTGCTGACTTCATGCTGATAATGCTCTTCAGGCCCCGAATTAAGAGACAGTATCAGAAACTCCTATATATTTTCTAAATCTAATTTATCTAACCCCTACATATGTGTTTGTGTGGACCTGTGCACATGTGTTTGCGTGAGTGGAAACCAGAACTTGATGGATGATGAGTGTCTTACTTCAGCATGCTCTACCTCATTTTTGAGGCAGAGTCTCTCATTGAATCCAGAGCCCAGAACCCAGAACCAGTTGGTCTAGACTGGCTCCCTCCTGTCTCCATGTCCTCTCCCCTTGGGTCACAGGTGCACACTGGTCTGCCTGGTCTTTCATGTGGGTGTTGGAGATTCAAACTCATGCCCTCATGCTTACATGGCACCACCACCTTATGGACTGAGCCACCTCAGCAACCCTGATGCTAGTTCTAAAAGCTATTAAAGCTACATTTTATGACACTCTATTTTCTCTAACCTTTTTCTTTGGGTAGAAGCAAATGACTCCTTGAGTTCTAGTATCAAACAATTCTAGTTTGCAAATGTCTTCAATCTGCATGTGAGCCAACAGAGGGGCTACCCATGAAGGCAAAGCTGTTCCCATGGTCAGGGAGCTCCTAAATGCAAATCAAGTAGAGTCACAGTAGGTTTCTAAGGATGCTGCAAAGGGAGCGAGGCCAGCACAGAGGCCAGTTACATCCTTTCCCAAGTGTAAAACCCTGAACTCTGTGATGAAAGGATGGGTCCCAGGAGACCTCAACTAAGGTGAACAAACAGAGCATAAATAAGGACCCTCAGAGACTCCTTGCAAGAATCCTTATGGCATTCTGTTAGTAAACTCGATTTCACATTATGCTTAAAGATTTTCTTTTAAGTGGGCTTTTTTTTTGTGGCAAGCTTCAGAGTCATCTGTGAAGTGTTTAATTAAGCTCAGTCTGATTAAAAATCTAGCTAAATATCTGTTGATTTTGTGGCAAGCTGTGGATGTTAATTGTCTTGATTGGTTTTATTTTCTATTCCCAGGACAACGGGGTCTTAGCGTGCATCACTGTGGTGAGGGAAGGAGGAACATCATAATTTTCATAAGGAAACATGTATTTCCCGAGTTAGCCGGATGGGAAAAGACCACATCCATGAGAGACATTGAGTCTGAAGGAGAAAGCCTAGAAAAGAAGCCCAAGTTTTTCCACCACCACAAACTTACATGTAGAAAGTTGTGGCCAGGATCGGATAATCTCTATGTTCCTCCTTACTCAACCATCTTGGCATTTGTGTTTGTTAATACCACCACCTATCTCTAGAGGGATTTAGAACTTTTAAAAAGGGGAGAAACATTTTTCTTTTTTTTTGTTTTTGGTGTTCACCTGTTTGATGTGGCAGATCATTTATGGAGCCAACGTGTTGACACACTATAAACTGTAAAAAAATGAGGCCTAATAAGGTTAATTGTCATTTGAACCTGCCTCTGTGGGCTGCAATCTGCAGGCTTTGATTGCTTCTCTGGGAGAAACCCTGCCCAGATGGTGAAGTCCTCCAGGCCCTGACCCACAAGAGACCTGGGGAGATGGGGAACAAGGTGCCTCTCACAGACTAATTAATTTACGGCTGTAGCACCTGTTCCAGAATAGATAGGGCTGGAAGGGAGCGCAGTCCCTGGGCACAGTGGCGGGCTCACGCGTAAATGGATTTCAGCTGATTGCATTAAGCTGATGCTTTGATCATCGAAAGGCGTTAAAATGGAAATATGTTTTTTTCCCCCTGGCTGTTGGCTTCCATGAGTGTGGTTTGTATTATTATTATTATAAATGTGGCAGGAGAAAAGACTGTTTTTGATTACAGCATATCCCACTTAAAAATGCACAGTGTGTTTGTCTATTTCTTTCTGCAGCCTAGAATGTGTGTTGTCGTTACATCACACCTTTTAAACAATTGTGCTTTCTTGTTTCCATTTTATTCCAGCCAAATTACTGGCTGGAAATCAGACCCCAGCACAGATTCCTTTTAGCTGGAACATTTTATTACGCACTCACACCTTTAATTCGATGTGTGTAATTAGGCTTTAATCAGCTGAACACTATTTGCGAAAAAATATCAAGACACTTCTTTAAATGGGATTCTGGTGAAGTCGCGCTAGTAAGCTTTGGTGGCTAGCGAGCTGCGTGAATCAATCTTGTGTAAACAAGGCTGGGTAGTAAATGGATTTACAGTGTGAATCTTTTCTGCACTGTTTCACTTTATTACCCTTTGATTCCCAAAAGGATTAGAGGTATTTTTTTTCATTCCTTTAGATGCCATAAAACTGTTTTCCTTTCCAAATTAGCACTCTGATCTCCCATGTCATGTGTTTGGCAAACTCAAGGAATTTATAAGACCACATGATCAGTGCTGCCTAGGAATGGCAATGAGGATGACAAGCCTTGGCTCTCGGGGACTACAACAGTGGCTTTCACCGAGGTTTTGAAAGATCAGCGCATTGAAAACAAAAATACTCTTGATCACTCAGGACACAGGCAGTAGAATGTTAATTCTGCTTCGTGATGATCTGAAGGATTTGTATTATTAAGTGACCACTTGCAGTGGTTCTCAGCCTGTGGGTCGCAACCACGCTGAGAGCCAAATAGCTCTTTCACAGGGGTCGCATATCAGATATTTACATTGTGATTTATAACACTAGCAATATTACAGTTATGAAGTAAAAACAAAAATAATTTTGCGGTTGGGGGTGTGAGGAACTGTACTAAAGGGCCGCGGGATTAGGAAGGTTGACAGCCACTGACCTAGAGTCTAATGAACTGCTGGGGACAGATGGCTTGGTTCTTTCTCTTTAAGGGTGGCATCACACAAGAGTGAGCTCAACAAACCCAGGTCGGGATCCTAAGTGTATTTGTCTCTGTGCCCTCTTAGCCCTTGAAACTGCCTGATCTGGGAAGGAAATGGAAAACTTCATGCCTACTTTTTATGGGTTTTTCTCCCCTAAAACTCCAAAAGCATTTAAATTTAAAAGTCAAATTTGGCTTTAGTCAATTTATTTGTTTAATGAGCATTCTTTATAACACCAAAAATGTCAAAGTGAAGTAATTTGCTGTTTCTACTCCCAATTCTGCCTTATTGGCAACCTCTGAGGGATTTTAGTGCCCAATATAAACTAAAGCACGCTTGGTACCCTTGGCATCTGTCTCTATAAATGACACAGCCATTACCATCTCTGGGCCAAGGGAACAAATACACCTGCCATAATCCACCTAGAGGTAAACTGTCAGGCCACAGGCTGGTCCCTGTCAATGACAAGCAATACTGTTAGTCTGCACTTTAAATCTGATGCATGATCTGGCTATTTCCCCACAGCTAAGCTTGATTCCCTGATAAGAAGGTCAAATGTTGTCTTATTATTTTTACTTGCATTTCTTTATCAGAGATGAGATTATTTTCAAACGATTAAAAATACTTTTTTTGTTGTTCAATGTGAACAGTCTGCCCTTTGCTGGCCACCATACTGTTCTCACAGAGTTGAAGAGCTCTCGATAGTATGAGGGACGCTGCCTCCATCAGCCAGCCACAGTTCTGTCCTTCGGGGCTGTTCCCTTCACACTTGCCTCTCATGGACTGTACCTCTGTGCCTTCCCGTTTATCATCGGCAGTCTGAATTTGGGGTTGCTTCACTCTTGGAAACCAGAAATGATAATGCCGATCAGAAAGGGGTTAATGTAGGCTATTCTGTAACTTTGAATTAACCGGGAGAAGAAGGACAAAAGTGGCACAATTAAGGAGGGTGGAAGGACTTTAGAGATTTGAAAGGTGGTCTTTTCTAATGATAAGACCTTGGAAGGAAAATAATATTTATATTTTTCAAAACCAATTTACCTTAACCATAATTTCCTGCTTTTTTGACATCATTATAGGTGTTTGTGTTAGAATAAAAATGCTCTTTCTATTTCTGCATTTTAGACATCACAACTTGTGGGCATCAACAGAAGGGATGGTAAGACTGCATGTTCAACCACATGGCTTTGATGCTGGACAGAGTTCATCAACTGACCCCACTGTGTCTCACGTCTCTCAGTTAATGGCTACATTTATATTCAGTTCCGTAAGGGTGGCGCAGTTTAGATAGGGGTGACATTATATCAGGCTAAAGCACATTAGTGATGTCCCCAAATCTTCACATCGTTACAGTCTGCAGGATCATTGGGAAATCATGGGCTCTGTAATGAATCAGCAAGGGTGTACACTGTCCAGTTTGGTTCAGTTTGTATCTCTGAAAGAGAGGACACGAGACAAGCTAGTTCCCGGGAAAATTAGATCATGTGCACATGTGGCAAAGAACAAACTTTAATGTTGTCAGTTTTTGATACCAGCTTGCCCACTAACAATGGCCTATTAAACACTATCCAAGGTGCACTACACTTGATTTAAATTATGTTCACCTTACATGTGCTAGCTATGTTGACACCCTCATTAGGCCAGTATGTGTATTTCTGGAAAAATTTACATGAGATTTGTCTCTCTAGAATACTTACCTGCTCCTGATTTAAAGTTAGAAAGCCTGGCTTAGCAACAGTAGCGATGTTAGCTATGCCAAGGGGCCTCTTGTGTGCCTCACCAGATCAAGTAAATACTGGCCAGCTTCCTGACCCTCGGTCTTCATAGCACTCCTGTTTGTTCATGCTGTTCCTTCTGTTTGAAATGCTATTCCTATCTTGACTGTTCATGTGGAAATATATACATCTCCCCTTATCTGTCAAGGAAATTGGGAGCTTAATTTTATCCTCAGCCATTTCTGCCGATGAACATGAATAATGGGAAGGAACACTGTTAAATTGGGTGTGACGATGCGGGATTATAAGGAAGACAAGCGTGTTTATTTATTAGTTTTAAACGAATGACTTTCAATCACTTCAGTCAACATTTCTGATATGAATATTTTTTGTGGAATGGTTTCTATTGTGTTGGTTAGTTTTGCAAATCAAAACCTATTTGCAAAACATCATCAGGCCAATACATCTTATCATAGTATTTGCATTACCCCAGGTCTTACAAATTAGTTATTGTGACTGTAGTTTCCTATTAATATGGATTTGCTGATTAATTTATTTACCTTATGAAGATTCATATAGCAAAGTACCAGTGTTCCGTGACTAAGTATGAAGACATGGATTCTTGGTTTTAAAAAACAGTCCTCAATTGTGCTTCCCCCCACACCCTGGGTTCTACCCGGCCACACATGGACCTGATAGAATGCATTATAGAATAACCACTTGGTAACATTAGTGTTAGTAACACTTTACAGGTCAGATCCGGAACTCAAACCTACCCTTTGGGCCCAGGAACCCTTGGCTCCCAATAACTTTGCTTTCTCTTCAGATAAACAATGAAAATAAAGTCGGATCCCACTAGCATCTCTCGAGTAGGTAAGACTTCAAAAATAGTAACCCATTCTGGAAACAGGATGCAAGCGGCTGGGGAGGCACCAACTGAGCTTTTCTGGGAAGCCATCTAACATCGTTCATTAAGAGCCTCAGGATGTTCAAAGGAAGCATACACCTAGCATCCCTTTTCTGCATCACCACACCTGCACCAATGGGATGTCGCCTGTGCCTGCCACAATCACACCTGAAGGAAATAGGCTCAAATGACCAGACACTGGGAAGTGGATGAAGAGGGGATAAAAAGCAATACTCACAATATCTCAGCTACACCAGGGGGCTCCAACAGAGTTTAGTATGTGGAAAGTCCCAGATGTCATTACACGTCAAGGTAGCATGTTTTTCTTGTTACTAGAAAAAAAAAAAGCCCTGTAAAATGATCTGTAATATAAAAAGTGAAAGGAACGCAGGACATAATAAAAACACGCCATATTTCAAACCTGAATTCCTGGTGGGGGCTACATGTACGGGCCAATTATATGTTATTATTCAGGCTTCTGTCAGATAGAATGGGCACTGCCAGGTGCACTCTTGGGTGGGCAGTGAGAGGATGTCTACAGACCAAGCGCCTCTCACCTTAGGCCAAGGCTCCCAGCTATAGGTTTCTCAATTACCCAGGATAAATGCTGGGCTTCACACCTCTCAATCTTGAAAGACTTGCACTTAAGAAGTCTCCACTAATTGCCATGGTAACTGTTACCCTTTAGTGGATGTTCATGTGTCTAGCCCAAGAAATTTTTAAATTAAATATGGAAAGACTATTACAATGTAACTATTTTATATTATATATATTATATTACATTACATTATAGTATATTATAGAAAGAATCTATTTTTATCAATTTACTATCTTACCTGTTGAGCTTAACTAAGTCTGAGTCCATTTATGCAAAGAGTCAATATTGATCTATTCTAGCCTTGTAATTTCAATGTAAATGTATAAAATTGTTAGCCTGATATGTTAAATTGAGTAATTTAATTGATATATTAAATTGAGTTAGATTGAAATTTTTAAGGTGAACCCTAACTAAAGTTTATATTGGCAACCAAAACAAATTGTATAAACATTATTTTTTTTTTACTTTTTCAGGTTTGCTAATTAAATAAATTGAAATTCTTTAAAATGCTGAACGTATAAATGTGTTTTTAAATATTTGGATGTGCTTGGACATCTGTAAGTGGGATTAAACACTACCAAAAACCCTGAGGAAAAAAATTACTAAAGTCTGCCAAACTTATAAATAGAATTATGAATTTCTTATGTTCAGTTTAAAAGAAAAGAGGAAAACAAAAAATTTAAATTTCTAATGTTTATATCAAATACAAAGTTTGGAACAAAAAACAAACCTTGAGATAGATTTTTTTTTTCTGTTTAGAAACTTCCCTCAAGGATAATAAAATACACCAGCAGACATGAGAAAAGATTAAAAAATAATTCAGGGGATCCAGATGTTGTGACGCACAGCTTTAATCCCAGCACTCGGGAGGTAGAGGCAGGCAGATCTCTGAGAGTTCGAGACCAGCCTGATCTACAAAGTGAGTCCAGGACAGCCAGGACTACACAGAGAAACCCTTTCTCAAACAAAACAAAACAAACAAAGAAAAATTCAGGAAAACAATATCAGCATTTAAAGTTATTTAAAGCCGGGCGGTAGTGGCGCACGCCTTTAATCCCAGCACTTGGGAGGCAGAGGCAGGCGGATCTTTGTGAGTTCGAGGCCAGCCTGGTCTACAAAGCGAGTCCAGGACAGCCAGAGATATTCAGAGAAACCCTGTCTCGAAAAACCAAAAAAAAAAAAAATAATAAAAAATAAAAAAATAAAGTTATTTAAAACAAGAAATACCAGTTTGACAGAGAAGCTGTTCATCATAATAAAAATCCAGTGATCGACCCAGCGTGCACAAACAACACCATGGAGGTAAGTCACTAAACAAAAACCCAAGGAGAACCAAGAAATACTGCAAATGAAAGGCTTTCAGCTAACAGCAAAAGCTGTCTTAAAGCCTTAAATAAGCCGCCATTGTCCTAAGGGAAGCTTCTGGTCCAGTATGGTTGACTACGGTGCTTCTTAGCTTCATGGAAGTTGTGTGCTAAGCAACTGGAAATACCCTATGTCAGAGTGTGTCGAGCATGTCCAACATGCTGGCCCTCCTAACCTAGCAACAGGGCAACCTGGAGATCTGCTGCTCCCTAGGCACAGGGAGGCTGCCCATGCTGCACAGCCTAGAGTTGGACGTCAGAGCTGAGCATGTCTCTGTTGACGTGGGTCACTTTTATAGGATCATGGATTTGAAATGTTGTGATTTAAACTCCACGTATGCTGGTTTCACACAGCATCACCCTACACCTCAGACACTTTGCTGGCCACAGCCTGG
Source organism: Lophiomys imhausi (assembly GCA_907164525.1). Classification (NCBI taxonomy): domain Eukaryota; kingdom Metazoa; phylum Chordata; class Mammalia; order Rodentia; family Muridae; genus Lophiomys; species Lophiomys imhausi. Next base: position 596,586 of record CAJQZJ010032527.1, read on the forward strand.
AGTTGATGGCCACTTACCTTGTGTCCTCACAGAATGGTCTTCGGCTTTGACATTTTTCTGTTCGACTTCGGAAAGCTTACCTCACCTCTCTGAATGTCAGTTTCCTTATTCTTGAAGTTGAGGCAATAATGCCAATTAGCTGTCAGAAGATCAAGTAATAAAATCTAATCAAGATCTAATAAAGCTTTGAGGAGGCTCTTACTGCAGCTCAGAGCTCGGGAGAGTCAGTCTGGAATGGTGGGGGCTGTTGTGTTTGGGAGGACACAATGGCAAAGAGATGCCCTCTGCACCCCTTTCCTCTCCTTTTCTTGAATGGCTGCTAGAAGGGCTTAGCATGAGATGGGCTATGCAGGCTCTGTGGGTCACATGCTTATTTCTCTGTGTGTTCTGGTAATGCCAAACCCCAGGGTTCGGGGGAACCAGTGTGATACTAATGTGATGTACTTAATTAGGATGCTATCTCCTCTGTCCTTCTCTTGCAGACTCACTGCTAACCATTAGCTCGTCTTGCTTCCTCTATGCCATGGTACCAGGTAGCTAGAGATCTGTTGGGGCACCCTAGTCATGTCTGAAGGCAGCAATGGTTTATAGCCAGATGCTGGTCTGCACTGAGTCACCCCTGTGGCATTTCCACTGTGGATGGGTTATAGCTGAAGTGAGGATTATGTGCGGATTGTAGCCAAACCAAAATTAATCACAACTGGGGGCTTGCATTTGTAGAATAGGGTGGGCACAGAGAAGTTCTCTGACTTGCCCCAGGTCACACGGCACGTCATCTTCCGAGTCCCGTGCCTGTGTACAGAGCACCCTCTCGTCGAGGCCGGGCAATGCCTTCATAATCCACAGAACCCACGTGAACCCCACAGAGAATCCCTCAGAGAGCCAAAACCCTGCTGGGACTCTCAAAAGATATGTCTCAATGAAAAGTTCTCTGCTTCTCCCCTACCACCCCCCCCCAAACCTCACGATATTCATTACACTGGCTATTTAATATAAAGAAACAAATTGAGCAGGGTGGGGGTGCTTCTTCAGTTCTCCCCAGTTGCTTTTTGTGCAGGTGGACTGTTCAGGAGTGGCCTCTCCCAGCCCATCTGCTGGTTGTTTAGCTCTATTGATGTTTAGGATCCGTCTCTCAGCGTAACCACACACCAGACAATGAGCAATTGAACTTGATGTTTGCCTTTTAAAAAGGTGTAATCTCCTCCTGAAGTGTGGGATGTTTCACAGGAGTTTTTTTTTTTTTTCTCAATTTATCTGTCATCAACATGATGTGGGCTAGGCTCCAAGCCCGACTGCAGTGTTTCTTATCACTGTCGTTTGATGAACACCTGTTTCCACCATAGAAACATATCTGCTGAGATGCAGAATTAAAATAATTTCAACAGTGTGGGAATAATTAGGGACCTTTTTTGAAAGGTCCACCTGTTCCAAATATCACAGTGTATTTACTTCTCTGCAGCCTGTTCCACTGTACATTCAGTATGCTTCTGTATAAGTATATACATGTAGTAGGTATGTATATACTTTGTAACAGTTCTCTGATATTCCATTAACATATCTTCACTTTCTAGTAAGTTGTTTAAAACAGATGTCTCTATAGTCATTGGGTCAGAGGAGGAGCAATTCCACAAACTCTTTCAAAAGAAAATTTTCAAATGCTCTATTATTTATGATTGACTGTGCCTTTTGTGAAGGACTTAGCTCCATAAAAACAATGATGAGGCAACTCTGAAGTTAGTTACAACAGTTCCTATTTAAAAAAAAAAAGGAAAGATACAGGGGTTCAGAGAAGACAAGGTTCTTGCTTGAAGATGATGTGCTACAACATTTCAATTAATAGACATGATGTGAGAAATTATTTTTGTAAGTACCCCTCTCCCTTACATTTCATTTAAGGCTTTCTCCTTCAAGTATATTGCTGGGTTCCTCACAAATTATAAGCTGGGTGGTGGGAGACTTCAAAGTGAGATCACTCAGGGACCTCAGCCCTCCACTATGTAGGGTCTTCCCTGGTGCCCACCAAACTGTGTAATGATTCTCATTTGATTCTAGCCACACTAGCTTCGGTGTATGTTCAGTGTAACCCAATATTTATACAAACATCCAGGGAAGCAAGCTCACAGGTGAGAGGCAAGTTATCGTAGAATATATTACAATCCATCTTTATTTTCAGAATTTAAAATCCAAAGCTTCATTTTTTCCCCCTGACAACCATGCAGAAAGATAACATACCATCTGCCTGACTGTCTCTTGCAAAGTGGCCCATGAGGTCTTGCAAGGCAGTAGCTTTTCAGCTGTCGGGGACATTCGGGGCAGTGGCTCTATACACAAGACTAATTACACTAATTACTCCACACCAAAGTGTGAGCAGTAAGCATGTTTTTACAATTAGGATTTAATTCCTAAAATCCTTTATTGGGTACATTTAGAAACACAGCAGTTCCAGACGTACCCTACAATAGGGAGTGGAGTTCTCCAAATTGAATAAATGTAAATTTCAGTTTGGGCAAATAAATCAATAAATGGCAAGTGAAACCTACATTTGTGTCGTGAATGCGCACTCCCATGAGGGAAATTTTTCCAGGCAGGTGAGTGGTTGGCAGCTTTATGGTCATTAAACAAGAAGGTTCCTGAGTCACATTGCCTCAGATCATTCAGCATCTTCACCTAGTCCACTTAACATTGGATTCAGTCTGAGCTATGGGCATCAGGGCAGCAGTGTGACTTCCCCCTCCTTGGATTTCAACCCCTGGAGAAAGAAAGCCAGTATTCCATTGCATTTCTGTTGCTTTCTGTCTCCTATGTTTTTACAGAAATGTTAGGAAATCACCAGAGTTTTCTATTGGCTTCTCAGCACCTCATATTTCACATCTGTAAAGTGATAACATTTACCTACTCCAGCTGGTTTGGTTTTGGGGTTTTGTTTTGTTTTTTTGGTAAGAAATAATAACATAGCATAAAATGTAGGTGATGCATTTAAAATTATCAAACTTTCAAAAAATATTTTCTGTAAAATCAGAAACTATTTCTCCCATAACCAAAGAGGGGCTGGGTGGATATAAGACTCTAGCATTTAAAAGTCTTCTCCAAAGACAGTCAGTAGTCTGTCACTTCTTAGTTTTAGAAACTGCTGGCCCTGCACTTCCTGTTTATTCAGTTATATTTATCCTTCTCAGGTCTCTGATGTGGTTAAAGAATAGATAGTTATAGTCTCATGGTTAAGTTTTAAGTTGTTTAGGAATTAAAAGGGTGTTTTAGGTCTAAGAAGATATTTTTAAGTTGGTAATGCAAGTTAGGATGGAAAATGAGTTAGATATAGAACTTTAAACTCATGGATAGATAATAGAATATTATTATTAGTTGCCAAATACATATGGACTGGACTTTGGGAATGTATGTTATACCCTACAGTTTTCATAATTGTGGCCTAATTGTTTTGTACAGTATTTATTGTTATAAGAAAAGGAGCCTTTTATTAGACTAAAAGGGGGAGATGTTGGGGAAAATATATAATAAAATTTTTTTTAATGGAAAAATACATTTTTAAATTTCAAAAAAAAAAAGGAAAGTCTTCTCCAAAGCCCTGTCAATTAATAGCTAAACACTGAAGGGGATGGATTGTGTCCAGTTTCATTAAAAAGCATCTGTTAGAATGTCTCCATCAGCCAGGGAATGGGCTCTAGCCCATGAACGGGACAAGATAAAAACCCAAGAGCATAGTGGAAATCAGCATGGTACCAAGTAGGAAGTGATTTCCATAGAGCTGGAGAAAGAAATAGTAGGACCCATTAGAGACAAAACTAGGTTACTTACAGCAAAAGGAATCTTAAATACCATTTTTCTAAAAAGGTGGATACTAAGATTTTGTTCCAAGGCATTAAGTGCAAAATAATTTTAATTAGGAAAAAGTGAAAAGTGACTTAAGTATCTAGTGGTTAGAAAATAAGTTAGGATTTCAGCACAGTAACTGAAAATGTTTGAGAAGCAACCACTGAGGAAAACAGATGCAATACTTGGAGCTCTGTAGCAGCTACGCAGAGACAAGGGTCCAGGAGGAGCTTTACAATCAAAGGTATCCACTGGCGACTGTTGTCTTTTGCTGCTCTCTCTTTTTTTAATGTTTTCAATGGCACATCACTCCACTTTTCTAATTTTCTTCAGGTAGCATAGACGAGGACTAATGCCGGTAACATTTTCTTAACTGGGAAGTTTATTCACTGTAGCCATTTCTTCGTTGCTGGCTCCTTTCTCCTCTCAATTCTGACTTAACCCACTGGCCTTCATGGCTGCGCTGGTGAGTTTTCATCAGCAACTTGACGTGACTTGAGAAGAGGGAACCCCAGTTAAAGAATTGTCCAGATCAGGTTGGCCTGTGGGTATGTCTATGAGAAACTGTCTTAACTGGTGATTTGTGTTATGGGAGGCCTCATCTCTAGGCCTGGTTGTATAAGAAAAGTTAGTGAACAAGCCACTAAACAGTGTCCATCCGTGGTTTCTGCTCCAGTTTCTGCTTGAGTTCTTGCCAGGAATTCCCTCAATAACAGACTGGGACATGGAAGTATAAGCCAACATAAACGATACCCCCCCACACTTTTGCTTTTGGTCACGGTGTTTTACCATCACAGCAGAAAGAAAACTAGAACTACAAAGCTAGCTGCTTTATCCTCAGTACTCCCTGGGCAGGGTGAGAAATACAAGGGACTATAATCTAGTAATGGTTTTTCAAATTTATAAACTAGAAGTAAGAAATACAAATAAATATTATTCCCAGTCCTGATTTATGCAGACAAGACTATGGAGGAGAGGGAAAGTGAGGTTAGATGCCTAATTGAAAAGGTAAGACATAGGCAGAGGGATAGGAGGAACACGAGGATCTGAGGGCAGAGAGATCGTGGGTACCAGAGTATAAGGGCACAGGGGTATGTTGAAGAGAGTGAGCTTTCATGGGGGCTGAGTGGAACTTGGAGGTGGAAATCATAGAAAGTTGGGATGAGGAGGGAACAGAGAGCCAGAGGGAAAGTTGAAGGCCTGTTTATACAGCAGCTAGCAGGCTGGGCAGATGAATCTGGTTTGTCTTGACATAATCATTTCGATACAAGTTTTACAAGAGTGTCTGACTCCTGCTAGAGACTTAGTGCTCATCTTCACACTAATGTTTTAAGGTGTTTACATAGCCACAGGACAGATGTATCTCCATCGCTGGTTACGGCGCTGGGGTTTAGAGGTTGTCTTGGCTCGCCTGCCCTTAGCCCGCTCAGATCCCTAAGCTAAAGTTCAAAGCAGTACTGTTTACTCTGGGTCAAATGTGTGCTGTCTCCTCTAAAACCACAGCTCTTTCTTGGGGTAATTGCTCATTCCTCCTGTCTCTTTTATGTGGAAAAAGAAGGTTGAACATGAAGGTGGTTTTGTTACTGTTGTTGTTTTTCCTTGCTTTTTTTGACACTGGGGATTGAACCCCACAGCCTCCATACGGAAGGCAAGAGCTTTGCCACTGACCTATCTCCTCAGTGTTCTTCTTCATAGTTTATATTTTGAGTCATGATCTTTTTATAATTTTCTAGATGCCCTTGAACTTGCTCTGAGGGCAAGCCTTTAGCTTAGGTTCTTCCTACCTCAGCATCCTGAATAACCTGGCATGGCAGGCATGCTGTGCCATAAAGTCTTTCAAGTAATTATTTGAAATTCTACTCATTTGTGTCAATTCATGTATTGCCATTGCCTGCTCAGAGTTTCTGTTGAGATTTTTGTTAACTTCAGACATCATTGCCATGACAACATTCTGGATCCTCCAGTGGTATCTACCGTTTTGCTCATTTCTGCTATACTCTCAGAATGAATGTACAACTCTTAAGAATGGTATGTACAGTTTCATGGCTTAATTCTTTCTAAGCTACAAATATGTGTGTCTGGACTCAGAAGAAAACAATCCTCAGCTTAAGAGCTTTCTCTCCCCGTGGTTTGTAGTTTTCCCTATCTCCACAGCTCTCTGATCTCTTGGCACTTCACGCCCCCTTCTCTTGGACTCTCTAGCTGCATGTCATTAGTGGTGTTCTCTGGAGTCTCTCCAAATTGGCAATCTTTTTTTATATAGAAAGAGTCAAAAAATTGCATGGAGCTCTGGAACCAGAGCTTTAGGAGTGTGGTGAATAATGAGGTAATTACTCCCCATGTGAGCTTTCATGACACCCAAATGGACTCCCAGGGATTTGCGACCCCCACCCTTTTCATCATGAAAGGTGCTCTTCACTAAAATGTGACCGTATCTTTTAATGAGGGAAATTTAACAAGGAAAAATTTTGCTAAGTAACAAATTGGGAGATGCCAAAATACAAACAATTGTTTAAAAAAACAAAAAAGACAGTCCTTCCTTTTGGCAAATGTTACACTTGGTAGAAATTTCAAGCTCTAATTGGGTATTTTGAGTTTAATCAAGTAGTTGGTAGTAGGGAAGCTTTCAAGGTCCAGAGTGGGAGGGGTCAGAAGGACACTGCACTAATTCTACAACCAAGCAAAAAGTACCAGAAACTTCACAGATCACCAAGGACAAAACCAGAAGTGAAACTGCCTTCAACATTGTCCCTGCAGACATGCCCTGGCCACGGAGGACCAGCCTGCTGTGCTCCAGCTTCTTATTCTGAGTTCTCTCACTTCAGGGCCCTTTCCTTGCACCAGGAGGACGTTCTGATGCCTCTGTGTAAGGAGGACCATTACTGGTCTTTAAATGAGCACCTGTTCCCATCAAAGACCTTGCCTCCTAGTGCAACGTGGCCCCTGAGTCATAACCAGGGGCCAAAATATTTCCTGGTTGTTTTGCTATTGCTTCTTCTCAACGTTCAAAAGGAAACGTCCCTGAATGAAAGGGCTATGTTTGGCTTACTTAGTATGCAACCATCCCCTACCCCAACCTGTGTGATATACCGAGGCGCTTATATCTAAGGGAGCGGATGATTTAATTATTGATAGCGTGGCTCCAAACTAGAACACAAGTGTCCACAACTTATAAAATAATGGTACTCAAAATGCGGGGTTCATTTTGATAATATCTGAAATACACATCAGAGCCATATGAAAGAAATCTGAGGAATTTCAATCAAGACAATGTAGTAAAAGCTAGCGCAAATGTTAATGCTTATTATAATAGATCTGAACTGCTGGATCTTTCAGATTGAGCCTCAAAATACAATCAAGCTACTGATTGTTTGTAAGACTTACACCTAAAATAGAACAATAGAGAAAAAACAAGTGTAATGGAAGGGGAAATAAAAATACACAAAATGCAAAAATGTAAATGATGATACCAGAGTAAAAATGAAAAGTGACATATTTCAGGTTGTTAATGTGTTCACCCCACAGAGCAGCTACATGGTCACATACTTCGTGGTCAGCTACATATATAAATTGAAATCCGTACATCAATAAGCTTTAAGTTGGAGATTTTAGAAACAAGTCATTGTAGGTTTTTTTATACTTCTGAGACTTTGATGAAACAAAACCACGGAAGGCATTGAGCATTGTGGTTGATAGATGAGACGACACCCTGCGGGACTGCACCCACCTCCAGGGCTGGCATTCAAGGGAAGCTATCAGGCTGGGGGTGTGTCTCAGTGGGCGGAGCACTTGCCAAACTAGCCGGAGGGTTAGAGTTAGCATCCTGAGAACTCCTGGAAAAAGCCAGCCTGGCATGGCAGCCTACTTTTGCCATCCACACGCCTGCACAGTAAAAACCAGAGGAAGCTGCCTGGAGAGACAGCCTGCCTCAGAAAGTAAGGCAAGCTGCCTGGAGAGAGAGCCTGCCTCAGAAAGTAAGGCAAACGTCCTGATGAGGCTCCCAACCACCCAGTGTCAACACACACATAACACACACAGACAGACCACACTCACACACACACACATAACACACACAGACACACACACACACAACATATACTCACAACACAAAGACACACATACACAACACACACACAACACACACATACCTCCACATGCATGTGAACATGACCATACTCATGCATACACATAACAAAGTTATAAAAATCACTCATGTCCTAGGTTACAAAAAAAAGCATCACTGTTAGTCTTCGACAATGATGTAATGAAACTAGAAATCTAAAATATAATCTAATCACAAGATAAAGCATCGCAGAAAAATGGTTGCCAAAGAACTGAAAGCCTGAATGATTATTAAATCAATATGTACCAAAATGTACAGGTTATAGTTATTAATTTACACAGGAAAATTCATAAATTTAGGTAATGTTATTTTTAAGGATGGGAGAAATAATAAACTAAGCATTTGCATGAAGAATTTTATTTTTATTCAAAACGTTGTTATTGTACATATTTATTGGGTGCACTGTGGTAATTTGATATGTGTATTCACTCAGTGAATCCAATCGGGGTAATTAGCATTTCCATCTCATTAAATGGGTAAAAACATCCAAACAAGCATGAAATAGACAAAGATATTAATGAACAACAGAGCAGGAACTATTGAAATAAAAAGCAGAAAATGATGGTATTTAAATCTTGGAGTCTTTATTTTCAATAGACCAATAAATTAAACAAACTTTAGTCTGTGAGGATTGGGAAAAATAAATGATAAGGCACAAGTATATATAACTGAAAAAAGATGATAATTATAAAAATATTTCACAAATTAAAATTATATGGTATATAATTCTATATTAATAAAAAGTAAAACTTTGATGAAGACACTATTTTCAGGGAAAGTGTAATTCAAATGCCAAAACAGAGACCAAGTGTCTGGCGGAGGTTTGAAATCTCTAGGCCTGTGAGTAGGATTTTGGTATCAGTTCATCCAATAACTTTTTCATTTTCTTCCATGTTTGTAAAAATACGTTTCTTATCATTGTGTGTGTGTGGACAGCATGCGTGTGGAGCCTAGCGGACAACTTTCTCGCCTCCCACCTTTGCCTGGATTCTGCAACCTGACATCAGTTTCTCAGGCTTGCAAGGCAAACTCTTTACCCACTGAGTCATCTAGCTAGCCCTATATTGGTTTTCTCCAAATTCTCAGCCATAATTTAAAAGATTTCTTTAAAAAAAAAACCTGTTTGATCTATGTTTCTCTAATTACAAGTGTAATGAATATTTTAGAATTTGTTTCTTGGCCATTTTGTATGACTGATAAGGGTTTTAGAATTTGTTTCTTGTCCATTTTGTATAACTGATAAGGGTTTTAGAATTTGTTTCTTGGCTATTTTGTATGGCTGATAAAGGTTTTAGAATTTGTTGATTGGCCATCTTATATGGCCCATTTCCTCTTTTCCTGGTTCATCTGTTTTATAAACCATGTTGTATGTATCAGTAATCACTTACTTTTGTGTTCACATTTGTCTTAGTATAAAACATCCTTTAATTATTTCATTGTACCTTTACTCAGATAGATGACTTTAAAGTTGACATGTAAAACATGCAAATATTTCCCCCCATTGGTATTGTAGTGAAGATCATCTTTGAACACCAAAATGAAGTACACAGAAATGTACCTGCATTTTATAGTACTGAAATATTTTCCTATTTGGCATTTAAGTCCTTAACACATCTGGAATTTACTTTTATATATTGTGCTAGGTAGGGATTGAATTTTAGTTTTTTGTTCTTTCACAAATGCTGATTCCAAAACCATTTATAGAACACTCTGCTTATTAAGTTATTTAGAAATTGGGCCTTATCAGTACCCTAATTCTTAAATATATTCAACTGTTCCTTGAGTCCCATTGAATTATCACATATTCTTTCTATTATTATTGCTTGGTGCTAATATTATTTAATAAAATAAATCCATATACTTCACTTAAAAATCTTTCACTGCATGTTATCTAATTATTTTAGAAAAATTCACAAGAAATTTAAGTGGATTTTATTAATTTTCAGAATTAGAGATAATGTTTTAAGTCATATAATACAATAATCTTTTACCACTATTTCAGTCATTTTTATTTCTACTAATATAATTTTATAGAAAATAAACAAACCATGTGAGCACAGAATGCCAAAATAATGTATTAAAAATACCTTCCTGACAGGTGGTAGTGGCACCCGCCTTTAATCCCATCACTCAGGAGACAGAGGCAGGCAGATCTCTGAGTTCAAGGCCAGCCTGGCCTACAAAATGAGTTCCAGGATAGTCAGGGCTACACAGAGAAACCCTGTCTCAAAAAAACCAAAAATCAAAAACAAGAACAAAAAACAGCAATAATAATAGTAATAAATAAATAATCAAAATACATTTCTTTGTTCCTACTTGTTCCTCTCCCCATTTTAAAAATATTGTATCAAGCAAGGCAGAAGTATACATAAGATTATCTAATTATCATTATCTAGCAAAATAAAATACATATATCTTACAAAAAGAGAAAATCTTCCTCTAGCATTAAATAATTTAACATGGATCAACTTAATTAGTCCTGACCATGGGGCATCAATATGAAAACTGTAATTCAGTAAACATGTTATGGTGTGCTGTGGGAGTCCTCATGTTGGGGTATGGTTGTTGTGTGCACATGTTGGGATGGGCTGTTTGAGTCCACATGTTGGGGTGAGAGATAGAATCACGAAGGTGAGAAATTGTAAAATGTTCTGACCATGAAAATCAACATGAGTGTGGAGTCTAGAATACTTGGAAATAGTAACTGGTTCCACCAGAGCCCTCTTGTGCGGACAGCTCACTTGGGCTCTCAACAGGGTTTGGGTGATTTCTCTGAGCCTGTCATAAGTCCTCCTCGAACATTCTGTGAGAGCAGAGCTTTGGTCACTAGTCGTCTCTGATAAACCAAAGAGATCTCTATGCCAGGATGCTATTTCCATAGAAACCATGGTGTTCTCTGAATAGATGCTTCTTACTTCAGTAGTGGGCCAAAGCAGCAGCTGGACAGATGTGCAGCCAATGTTCTGGAGTCTATGGACAGTCTGAAGTTCTTCCCTTCACATTATTTCACAGGCGTAGGCTCCACCCTCTTAGAGACAAACAGCAGTTAAAAGACCCGTAGTACTATTACCAACGCCAATGGGGTAGAGGAAGGAACTACCCATTTACACAGCTGTGAAACTAGGTTTTGGATACCTGTTCCATGAGAGTCCAGAATGCCATCCATCTTGCCCCCTCTTCTAAGCATGCCTACATTTAAACAATCTTCCGTGGAGGAGCAATACTCTCTCTTGATACAAAGACATTAGAGTGAGAAAAGATGCCTTGTCTCCTGGGGTTTATTAAGTAAACTTTTAACTTCAAAGCCTTTTTTTATTTTAATCCCTGTAGAAGCCCAAGAATCTTGGCTAGAGAGAAGCACCTCAAGCTTAGGCACACACCTCATCAGGGAAACTCACAGCTGAGCCAGAGCCATTGAGTTGCTAGCCATTCATTGCCTGATGAGGCTACAGGTTGGCAACCCACACTTTTGGTAGCAAGCCCCCATGGACCACTGCTAGTTTCTGTTTCTCTGAATCCAAGGCACTTGAGGGGTAGTTTTTGCAGACTAACTAATGGCACCGAGTCATGTGACACAGTGACTCTTGTTTTCCTTGTTTGGTGGCTGGGGTTGGGGTGAGGTGTATTAAAGTGCCCATAGGCTCTCTGCTCTTCTTCCCAGAGATCTGATGTCATAAACATAGAGTGTAGCCTGCTATCAGGGTTTTAATTTTTTCCCCAGTTGGCTAATGTGTAGTTGAAGGGATGAACTACTGACCCAGTGAGAGAAGTGGGTAGGGAGATTTCTGAGCGTAGAAATGGAAGAACCTCCATGGGCCCAGGGTGAGATGAGTGGGCTCTGGGTTTAAAGATGCATGCTGGTCTTGCCTAGTGAGGAGACAGCAGAAAAGAAGACTGCTTAAGTGTACCTAACAATTCCGGAGGAATTAAAGAGGGCCTGGATCAAAGCGGTGAGAAAGGTAAGGGCTAGAGAGAAACGTGGGCTGTAGAACCGAGCACGTCCAATACTGCTCACTGTGAGGAGCAAGGAGGAGAAGCGGCGTGTCTGCTGAGCTTCTGGGGTGAAGGCAGGAAAAGAGTGGGAGAAAGTTGGTCCACCCTGGACCTCCCAAATGGTGGCAGTTGCGTGTGATGCTAGTGACCTAGAAAGTGCCTCATATTCCATAATGCTGTAGCTATCTATGCATCCCTGCACACAACACACTGCTCACTTGTTTGTGGTGATAGTGTAAACAGACATACTGAGAATCTAGTCACTGAGAAGTCAAGCACGTATAATTATATGCGGTGCATAATACCTGATGATGATAATGATTGATAAATGACTATGTTCCTGGTTCATGTATTTACTATACTGTATTTTTATCATTATTTCAGAGTGTTGAAGTCTTCCTACTTGTGAGGGAATAGTTTCTTGAAAAATATCCTGTGTGTTATGGCAGAGCAGCCTCGTACCTCTCGTGGCTGTCACACCTCTTGAATGTATCAAGAAACCTATTAAGTGCTTGACCCACTCCCTTTCTGCTTATACAAATGCACTCTGTGATTTGTGTGCAGGAGTCTGGTGTTGCCATTTTGCCTCTCTGCCCTTAGAAGCTGTGTGGCTTTAGTCGTATTCATCCTGGATGTATTAAGATGCATTTCTGTATGACTTTGGACAAATTATTTAATTGCTTCATGTACCATACCCAGTGGTGTCTCCATATCTGTTGGTGTCTCTATATCTGATGTTATCTCCATATCCAATGATGTCTCTGTATCCGATGGTGTCTCCGTATCCGATGGTGTCTCTGTATCTGATGGTGTGCTCTTCCTTCTAGGACGTGGCAAGCACTCAGATACGAGTTATAGCCAATGGTTCTGCTCAGGGGCAGATGAGATAGGCAGATTGCTGGGATTGCAAGCACATGCTTCCATGTATGCTTTTTTTTTTTTTTTTTTAATGTGGGTTCTGGGGACTGAGCTCAGGCCCTTGTGATCCCAACATAAGCACTTTACCTGCTGAGCCATCTCCCAGCCTCCCACACATCAAAAGGGGTTTTTTTGTTTGTTTGTCTTTGTTTTTTTAATGCTTATTTATTACTTCAAGTTTCATCTCCATCACAGTTCCTTCCCTTCACCCCTCCCGGGCCTACCCTCCCACCCTCTCCCCCTTCTCCCACCTATCCTACTCGTCGGGTGTGGGGTGCCCTATATATCATTCCCCTTCAGTTCAGCAGCCATATGAGGACTAAGAGATTCCTCTTGCACTGGGGGCCTACATGGCAGCTCCACTAGGGCAAAGTGTCCCACTAACAGGTAATAAAGTCTATGTTCATGTTCCTTTCGGTCTGTTGGTTGTGGTATAGTTATCCTGTACTATATGGTTAAAATCCAGTTATAAGTGAGTAGATGCCATGTGCATCTTTCTGAGTCTGGGTTAGCTCATTCAGGATGAGCTTTTCTAGTTCCATCCATTTGGCAGCAAATTGCATGATTTCCTTGTTTCTAATAGCTGAGTAGTATTCCATTGTGTAGATGTACCACAGTTTTTTATTCATTCTTCGGTTGAGGGACATCTGGGTTGTTTCCAGTTTCTAGCTATTACAAATAAATCTGCTATGAACATAGGTGAGGAGATGTCTTTGTGGTTTGGTGAGGAATTGTTTTTAAAGGATTAATTTACAGGGTCGGGGGAGATTCCTCTAGATGAGTCTGTGTTAAGGAGTGATCTCTTATCTTCTCTGGCATCCCAGACCTGCTTTATTGTCGCGTCCCCCCTTGTCCAGCAAGGAATGACGCAACTCACAAAAGCTCTTCTCCTGCAGTTTATTCAGGTCCCTTGAAAACAGTCTTCCGAATGCCCGGGCAGACCCAACCCACAGGCTAAATACTAAATGAACAGCCAATCAAGTAAAGCCAAGTGGTGCTATCTTAGAGGCCCACGTATGCGGAAGCAAGCCAGATCAGCGGTCTTAGCCAAATATGGACTTGTTTATCATCAAGAGCGCTCACCGTCGGGCTGGTGGAAGGCGGAGACCAGCGCCATCTTTAAGGCGCGGCACGTCGCAGCTCTCTAGAGTTCCTCCTTTTTTTTTTTTTTTAAAGTTGGTAGAGGTCCCTGGAAAGGTTTCGTAATCCCCCTATTTGGGGAATCTCACGGTGGGCCTGAGCCTGTAGGAGGGCGGTGCTCAAACTCTTACCCGTCTCTGGGTCAGCCTCCCCACTTGGGACTGCCCTGTCTTAGGTGGCCGAGACTTACCCGTCAACTCCGTCACTGACTTACCAGACCCTAATATCCGTGGAACGAATTCCTCAGTGGGCAGGGACTATGCTTAGTGAAGATTTACTTCACGGCAGCAAGCCATGCCTGAGGGGACTGGCCCGCCTCAATGGCGACAAGGGCTTGTATAATCATGGCTGCATTACGCTTTTGTGTGGCTCTCATTTTATAGATGCACCATAGGCAAACCAGAGAGGCTAGCATCATTAGTATCGCCAAAGAACCTACACCCGCCCACTCCTTAAGATGATCCATAGCCGTCTGTATCCAAGAAGTCAAGCCAGTAGCCAGGCTCAGATCTACCCGAGTGGAGTTGATGTGGATGATTGTCGCTCTCAGCTCTCTCATCAAATTTTCAAATTCAGCCGACCAATCCTGTAAGAGGAAATTTGACAATTGTCTGGACAAATTAGCAGCTTTTGTATAATTTTGATATTGTACGGAAGTAACACACAAACCTTGCAATTTCCACTCACACCCCAATTGTGCTAGTTGCCAAAGAGAATCAATCTGTTCTTGTATTAAATCTATGCGTTGATTAACTATCATAAGACCTCCTTTGAGATGAGAATTCATAGAGGCCTGAGTATCCAATGCCTGTACCACAGTGGCTGAGATGTTATTCAGGGCATTGGCAGTCTGTATAGAACTAGACAAGGCAATAGCTGAGGCAGTAGCTCCCACAGCAGCAACAGTGATAGCAGTAACAATAGCTGCAGTGATGCCAAAATCTCTTTTAAATCTGAATAGCATCATGGTATTAGGAGCCTGTACAGGAACTGGTACATATCGAGGCATTCTAGTCACCACAGCCACAGGAAAGGCTGTGGCATTCCAGCATAGGGCATAAAAACATGTGCCTGGAGTGCATACTAACTTTTCTTCACCTAAGGATGCACTCCCATTACTTACAATCCACAGAAAAGGAGGCCAGAGACATACTGGCGAAGCTGAAAAGCTCTTGTTGCGGTAAGAATGAAATAAAGAATTCCAAGTACCAGAGCCACTACCGCTAGAGAAATCCAATTTGGTAGCGGACCCTAGGGAAAAATTACCTCTTTGATAAATTCCTCCTCCAAGCATAATGACAGGTCCCAAGTCCATGCAACTTCCATTTACTCCACACAAAAGCCACAAATCAAAAGGATTGGTGGCAGTCTGCTGAGGATCCCTAGTAGATATATCAAGCATTCCTGTACAAGACTTATTCACTATATTACTAATCATGGGGCTAAAGGAAAAATAATCTTGTTGAACCCAAACTGCTCTGTGCTCTTGACATCCAGTCCAGGGAAAAGGTCCTTCCTCTCTTGTGGATCCTCTACAAAAAGGTGCCCAGCATGGCTGTCTGGGGGGGTCCCGGTCAGAGACTCGTGTGGGCCACCATCCTTCAAGGCGAGAACCATTGCCTGAAAACAAACCACCACTCCTACCCCCAAACCTCAGTTGTGGTAAAAAATCTGCTGACTGCTGAGACAATTTAATGCATTTTGTATCATCTGACCTATTGAAGCTCATTAAAAAGCACAAACTACCCTTCAAGCTGACATTTCTATTACCCTCTATAGGGCTTCTCTGATCATCAAAGGGAAGGTAGGGTAAGCCTAAGCTTCTATTACTGCCAAATAAGCGTGGAAACACAGTTGCATCATGTCTGACCGGCATCGGCTTTGGGAATATCGACAGGATCCCCCATCTCGGCTCGGTCATTCCTGACATACTCACTGTTACTATCACCAGAATCCTTAGGAAGGTCTTTATGACGAATCTTCTTCACAAGGCGCTCAAGCACCCACACTGGATCTTGTTGATCCTGAGGAAAAACACAAACAGACCCTCTCGCCCATGTTAGCACGGGGTCAGGCCCCCGCCAAGAGCCTGTCAGAATGTCCTTCCATTTCACCATGCTTTTAGGCGGACCATGGGAATCCTGATGTCTGTCTGCTGCTGAGCGGCCTTGAGCATCCAAATTGAAAAAATTTAAAGTAAATAAGGCTAAAGACATTCTTTCCTTGGGGGTACGGCCTTGGCCTATTCCCCCTTTTTGTTTTTGCAAGCATTCTTTCAAGGTGCGATGAGCACGCTCCACAATTCCTTGTCCTTGAGGATTGTATGGTAATCCGTGATTAAGCTGTACCTCTATCTGATTACAGAAGGAGACAAAGGACTGAGCCGTATAGGCTGGTCCATTGTCCGTTTTTAGCTGCTGTGGTTTTCCCCATGCAGCCCAGGCCTCTAAGCAATGTCCTATGACATTGCGAGCCTTTTCTCCACTCATAGGTGTAGCATGTATGATACCTGAGCAGGTATCCACAGATACATGAATATATTTTAAGGTTCCAAACTCTGAAATGTGGGTAACGTCCATTTGCCAGATTTTGAGTGGCAACAACCCTCTAGGGTTCACTCCCACACTGGGAGGATGATGATGAATCACACACTGAGGACAGTCCAAAACTACTTGTCTAGCATCTGCTCTAGACAAATGGAATTTCTGCTGTAGAGTTTTTGCATTTACATGAAATAATTGGTGAAACTGTCTGGCTTGGTCCAGGAATGAGCTCCAAAAAATGTATTCCATCCTGGTCCATTGATCAACTTTATCATTACCTTCACTTAATGGTCCAGGTAATCCTGTATGTGCTCTAATATGTTGAATATAAAAACACCTTTTTCTCTGCCAGATTAAAACTTGTAACTCTTGTAATAAGGCACATACAGTACTACTATTCTTAATAGGACCTGCTAATTCTAATACTTTCACTGCGTTGACCACATAGACTGAATCTGAAATCAAATTGAATGCAAATTGACATCTTTTAAACACCTCCTTTACTATTTTCAATTCTACTATTTGGGGGGAGCCCGGTTGAAATTGACATAACACAGGCTCTCGTCTTTCTATCAAATAGGCTCCACAGCCTGTCTTTGAGCCGTCAGTAAACACATTTGGTGACCCTTGAAGTGGTACTGCTGAAGTAACCTTAGGGAATATCACTGGGTGCTCCTTAAAAAATAATAGCAATGGATGTTTAGGGTAATGGTTATCAATTATTCCTTCAAAGCTACATTGCAATATTGCCCAGTCATCTACAGTGCCACACAAAATCTTAATTTGATAACTGGAATAAGGCACTATTATACTGGCAGGAGCAACTCCAAAAGACTGCAAGCATTGTTGGATACCATTCAAGGCTAAAGCAGCAAGTGCAGTGGGATAATGTTCTATTCTGTTCTTACTTGTGTCCACATCCCCGGGCAGAAAGATCTCCCTACTTTCAGGGACTGAACTGGCTGCTCTGTCTGAGTGGCTTCTGGATATGGGGGAGGAGTTGAAGGCGCCATGGCAATGGCTTTGTTTACACCAGCTGCCGCCAGCGTGGCTGAAGGCGCTGTAGCAACGACTCCACCCACTCCGACTGCCGCTGACGTGTCAGGCGCCATGGCAACAGCTCCACCCACACCGACTGCCGCCGACATGCCCTTTTCTTTTACTTTTTTCTTTTCCTTTTTTCTAATAACAGTCCTCTCCAACTGTTCTAGTAGAGCATGTAGCTCTCCTTCAGAATCTGTACTCTCTGAGTCCTCAAAATCTCTAAAATCTGTAAGAATGGGATAGAGAGGAACTTTCTTTTTGCCTCCCTTTTCACTGTCTGCCTGCTCAAATCTTTCGCCTTTGTTACTTTCTTTTTCACTGTCTACTTGCTCAGATCTTTCCCCTTGTAGCAGTTCCAAGGCTGATTCTCCCTCTTTGATTGCATTACAACACCTCTGATCTTCTAAACAACTCCTCACCATTTTCCAAATCGGTCTTACTCCATGCTTCAGAGTCCCTTGCTCCCAAGCAAAATCCAAGTCCCTGTCCAATCTGTCCCAGCAGGATACTGTAAGATTCCCGGACACCGCAAACCACGGAGCCACAGAATCACATTCATTCAAAAATCTTTCTAGGGTAGACTTCTTAATCTTCAAATTCCTAGCTAAAAGTAGCTCCTGAAGAGCCAGAAAAATTGGGTGTGACTCAGACAACACCATGTTTAAAAATTTTACTTTCGGTTTGCAGCTTCCCCACGAAACTGTATCTTTTGTTCGCTATCTCCGCGAAACTTTACCGTACGTTCACTATCTCCGCGAAACTTCACCGTACGTTCGCTATTATCCGCGAAACTTTACCTTGTGTTCGCTATCTCCGTGAAACTTTATTGTCCTGATTTATCCCAGGAACTTACCAACGCGTTGCCCCTGACTGCAGGAGTTCTGAGTCTTTTCTGGGTCCCCGTACGGGCCACCACTTTGTCGCGTCCCCCCTTGTCCAGCAAGGAATGACGCAACTCACAAAAGCTCTTCTCCTGCAGTTTATTCATGTCCCTTGAAAACAGTCTTCCGAATGCCCGGGCAGACCCAACCCACAGGCTAAATACTAAATGAACAGCCAATCAAGTAAAGCCAAGTGGTGCTATCTTAGAGGCCCACGTATGCGGAAGCAAGCCAGATCAGCGGTCTTAGCCAAATATGGACTTGTTTATCATCGAGAGCGCTCACCGTCGGGCTGGTGGAAGGCGGAGACCAGCGCCATCTTTAAGGCGCGGCACGTCGCAGCTCTCTACACTTTATTTGCTAGACCAAGCCTGCAGGCTGAGCCACTGTCAAGGGACAGTCAACGTGTCTCTTCTACATATTTGAGCTAAATCTACCATGCTGTCCCTGTGTGCAGGGAACACATCCTTCCCAAACTGTGATTACTACCTTTTACTTCAGGGGTACGCTCCAAAGCCAAACACACGTGAGAGTGTGTCTTCCTCCCTCTGTAACCCTGTGTACAGCAGGCATCATGTAAGACCTTGCTTTACTCGGTTTGCTGCTAATATGAACTCTAAAGAAGCTTGAACTGTCCCTAAAACTCAGGCTTACCTGCCTTTCTCCTTGCTATGGAATCACCTTGAGGTCCAGGCTCCAGTTCAAAGGTTCAGACCTTTCACAGACATTTAAGCATGTTGCTTTCCATTGCTGTAACAAAATACCCGAGGAAGCCAACTTAAAAGTCAAAAAGTTTGTCTATACTGTCATATTCGCGGGTTTCAGTCTGTGACTGCTGGACCTTGTTGTGTCTGGGTCGCTAATGTCACAACGCAGAGCAGGTGGGACAGGCACGCTGCTCATCTCCCAGCAACCAGAAAATATGTAAGAGACAGACAGATGAAGAGCACTCACTTCAGGGCTGAGAGGAAACAGGCTGTGGGCAAGCTATCTCCTTCAAAGACATGAGTCCCACTTGCTCCTCAAGGCCTTGCCCTGGGTGACCCACTTCCTCAAGCCATTGCTAAAGTCCCTGCTTCCTCAAAGTAGCTTAATACTCTGAATTTATCAGTAGAGCCAGCATCCGTGAGGAAGTTACCCTTGTAATCCTGCCGCTTGGCAGAGCTCCCACCTCTGAACACTGCTGACTTGAACCCTCAACTCATTTCATATCCAAAGCCAGTTCATGGTTGGCATCTTTAGACCCTGTTCTCTCCAAGCGTGTTTGTTTGCTCATTTGTTCACTCAGTAGATATTTATAGGGCATATGCTATGTGCTGAGAACAGGGGGAGATTCACAATATTAAGAAGGACAGATAGGTCCCTCCATGTAGCTCACAACCTGATGTAGAGACAAAGCAATTGTGTCTGTAGGCATAAGATTATTATGTAATTCAAATGCTGATTTCTGTACCCCCCCCATAATCTGGTTATAATCCATGTTCTGAGAATCTCCTTTCTCAATGTTGTGTAAACACTGCTTTCCAATTGTCCCCTGAGGTGCCAATAAAGCAGCTTACAGCCAATTGCTAAGCAGGAGAGAGAATAGGACTGGACTTCCTGCCCTCCAGGGGAGGAGGAAGTTAGAGTAGAAGTTGGGGATTCAGCCATGGGAGAGGTCCAAGAAAGATAAGAAAGGAGCAGATGGAGCAGAGAAAGTCCTAAACTGCAAATATCTTGGGGATTTTGGCAAAGAGGGAGTCAGACTAGCATAGAGAGTTAAGAGTAGGTTAAAACTGTTCAGTATTGTGCTGTAAAGCTTGTTAAACAAACCATATAACCCAGTCCCAATTATTTGAGTGCTAGCCGAGTTAAGAGAGAAACTGTGAAACAAAAACAGTTACATAAAAGTAACACTGGCATGTGTCCACAGATAAGCTCAAACATTGTGTGAGTATTGATACAAGGCATGAAGGGGAAATACTGAATCCTGTCTGAGAGAGAGGTGATTGAGAAGTCAAATGAGTCTCTCTGAAGATGCAATCCAGAGCTGAGGATTTAGGGGTGAGGAAAAAGTATCTGGAGGATGGAGGATGTGGACAGATACGGCTGGGCTGTGGAGGATGCGGACAGATACGGCTGGGCTGTGGAGGATGCGGACAGATACGGCTGGGCTGTGGAGGATGCGGACAGATATGGCTGGGCTGTGGAAGATGTGGACAGATATGGCTGGGCTGCTAGCTTTGTTCTCCTTTTCGTGGCAGCGTCCTTGCATCACTATTTTCTGGCATTTCTTTTGCCTGAGTACATCCTGAACATTTCTGTCCATCCACACAGCTAATTGATTTCTCTCCTTGCCACTGTATTCCAGAATGATTTCCTTCTCTCTCCCAGCTACAGACTGAGAGTGTGTGGACTCTCACTTGTCTACACTTCTAGAACCTAAGGTGGTAGCAGAGGCGCTAATAGATGTTCTGAGATTCTTGGATAGAGCCAGTTGCCTAATCCAGGGCTCATCCTACCATCGTCCGAGACATTTCTCCTCCACAACTCTAGAAGAGTTCATGTTGACTCTTCAGGCACCGCTACTCATGTCTTCTCTGCCAATTGGCTGGTAGAGGGTGCTGATAGGATCTGTGGTTTGTTTGAGGTAGAAGGTTTGCTATAGTGCTCCACTGTCCCTTATACATTATTCCTGAAATACATTGAGTAGTTGCAAGCCATAGCCAGTTTGCTGTGTGTGATTTTTATATTGTGTTTATTCACTGTCAAGTGTTAGGATAGGTTTTTGTTTGTTTGTTTGTTTACATAACTTCATTTCTTTATCCCCATATATTTCCCTCTAACACACTGTTTTGGTCTCACAGTGAAATGAAAAAAAAAAAAAAAACCCCTCAGACTCACATGTTTGAATGCCTGGTTCCTAGGTGGTTGTGAAGTTTGGAAAGCTGTGGAGCCTTTAGTGGAACACCCTCATGGGAGCACTGTCACCTCAGGAGTAGACCACTGGGGCCAGAGTCTGAGGTTCCAACCTAGCCCTACTTCTCCTCTGTGCTCCCTACGATCAGTCACCTGTGTTCCTAGTGCCTTACCTGCCCTTCTGAACCATCTCCCTTCTTAAACCGAGACAGTAAACCCTTGCTTCCTCAAGCTGCTCCTCACTGGTTTTTTTTTTTTTTTTTTTTTTTGTCACAGCTGTAAGAAAGTAGATAATACAAATACCAGTCTACACTCTTCACAGAATGTACGTGGAGGCTCAATAAGACTGGGACAGGCTGTGTGGCTTAGGTCTTTGGGAGGTATCAACATCCTGTGACAATGTGTCAGATGAGAAGTGTCGGAGAGCATGCCATACTTCAGGAGAACCTGAGCATGCCATGGGCTTCAAAATCCTTTATAGTGAGCCAGCAACATGTCTTGGAGGGTGAAAATATTTGCCACCAGGCCTAGTGATATGAGTGAGATCCTGGGATCCACATTTTAGAAGGAGAGAGCTGGTTCCCACAAGTTGTCCTCTGACCTCCATGTGTGTATCTACCAAGGCATGTGTGCATGTCGATACACACACGCACACACATGCACACAAACAATACATACGTACATACATACATACATACATACATACATACATACATACATACTTATATACATATAATTAAGAAAATGAAACCCCTCAAGGCTCAGAAATCTATATGGAAGAGGAGGTAGAAAAATTGTAAGAGCCAGAAGTGATGGCTGATTCCAAGGAAACAGGGTCTTCCGGAAACAACAGGACTGACACACGTATGAACTCACTGAGACTGTGGCAGCATGCACAGGGCCTGCACAGGTTCAAGCCAGATAGAGTCCCAGAACTGAGAGGGGAGAAAATGGGCATGGGCTCCCACCTCTCACCAAGAAGGAAAAATCAGTTTTCTCCAATAGAGTCTCACTATATAAATCAACTGCACTCCAGGGCAGGCCCCATGCCTAGGAGTAGTTGACCAACACAAAAGTTGTGCATTGGGGTTTTGTTTTTTTTACTTATTGGTATTTTTGTTTGTTTTGATTTTCATTTTTGTGGGGTTTTTAACTTTTTGATTCTTTGTGAATTTCACATCATGCATCCCTATCCC
The DNA here is from genome assembly GCA_907164525.1 of Lophiomys imhausi. Classification (NCBI taxonomy): domain Eukaryota; kingdom Metazoa; phylum Chordata; class Mammalia; order Rodentia; family Muridae; genus Lophiomys; species Lophiomys imhausi. Next base: position 619,150 of record CAJQZJ010032527.1, read on the forward strand.
ACTCATCTCTCCTCCTTCATATCTGCCCTCAGCCCTTGGAATCTCTCCCCAAAAGAAAACATAAGATAAAAATTAAAACAACAAAAATAAATTTAAAAACTTTTAAAAACTTGCCCTGGAAGCTGCAGTGTGTCACCGTGTGTCATACAGTATACCCTTTCATCCAAGCAGCTTTACTTGCAAATTGCAATGAGTTGTTCATTGGTGTGAATCGAGGTTTCTGGCTTCTGCTACACTATCGATACTGGATCCTCACAAGGAGTCTTCTAAGATATACTGTTGTTGCCCTGCGTCATAGAGATTCTCCAGCCTTGGTTCTGCAGGACTGGCCCCTTTACATGCTCCAGGAGTTCATAGAAGGGGTATATGTTGGAGTGAACCAACTCAGAGCCCTAGATCTGGGCCTGGGTGGTAGCTGAGTTGGTCAGCCCACCAGCTCTCCTGCACCCACACCACAAGGGCCAGCCCTCCCAACTTTGTCCAGGGGAGGGGTGGGGCCAGATCTCCTGCTCGTTTCAGCTGGCAAGTGGCGGGATTGGCTCTCCCCAGCTCATGTCATTATTAGGGCCAGTTGTTGATCCATGCCAATGGCACTAGGGCCAGCTCTACTGTGCTGCCCAGGCAAGGTACAAGGCATACTCTCCTAAATGCTGTAGCCAGCAAGGGGCAGGGCCAGTTCTCCTGTTCTCATACCAGAGGGGATGCTCTCCCATGCTACACAGCTCTTCCAAGTGGATCAGGATGGCACCAGGAGGCAGCCCAGACCAGGGACACCCTCATGGCCTTTGGTGGTAACCTGGGCAACAGACATCAACGCAGACCCCCTACTGCATCAGGACCCCAGACCCATAGCTGGCCCTCTGTGGCGGCATGGACCAGGACCTCAGCATGGCCTCAGGTGGCAGTACAGGCTACTCACATCAGGATGATCCTCACCACCCTCTCCTCTCCAGCTCGGCCTCTCTTCATAGTGCAGAATCATTCCATTTCTCTTTCTCTCCCAACTCTCCACCACATAATTGCTTATTGTAGTGTTGCCCGCCATGCAGCAGTGGTGGGTAATGCTTCTGGGTGTTTTCAATGTGGTAGGACCACCTTCTCTCTCCCTCCCTCCCTTCCTCTCTCTCTTTCTCTGTCTCTGTGGAGAGAAAAACAAAGCTGGATGTGTGGGGCAGTGGGGAGGTGGGAATGATCTGGGACAAGTTGCAGGAGGAGAAAAACATGATCAAAATAATATTGTATGAAAAAAAGTTTACAATAAAAATAGAGACCTTTGTCATATTTCTGCAGAGAACTTGGCCAAGTTTGTTCAGAACACATAGTTATTGAGTCTCTAGTGCCAAGTTCCATGCCAGATACTTCTGTCATCTCCTTAATCCTCACCAATGCCCCAGGGTGAGGAGTCACCTGTACCCTACCTCACATTGTTATAGTGAAAGTGGAAGGAAGGTAGTGTGTGGGGGGTGGGGGACAGGAAGGAAGTAACACTCTGGCTCTGTAGGGCTCCAGGCACTTTCATTATTAACACCTCACTTCAGACTCCTGGCCGCTACATGAAGTTGGCATTCCTCCCCTGTTCCCTCTAAATGAGAAAATGGACACTTGAAGATGTCCAGTGAGCCTGCTTCAGGTGGTGGAGTTTGTGAAGGATGGTATCTAGGCCTGCTTCACCCCACGACACACACACACACACACACACACACACACACACACACACACACACACA
>CAJQZJ010032527.1:620885-658281 GCA_907164525.1 Lophiomys imhausi
ACACACACACACACACACACACACACACACACACACACACACACACATGCACACATCTGTGCCTTGTGTGGCCCCTAGTGGAACCCCTACCCACCTTTGAAGAGGCACACCCTTCACTGTCCCCAGAGCTACCATCTATGGCTTGTGTGCACCTAAAGCCACTCAGGCAAAGATATTAGAGGAGTCATCCTGGCTGTTGTCAGCATTGCTCCTTTATTTCTCGGAAATCTGGGCTTGGAGACGTTTGTCACACAGGGTCTAGAACAAGGAAGGGCTAGGGCCACATGCGTATACTGTAACTGTGTGTAGCATCCAGTAAGAATGCACAGAGGTGCATTCCTGCTTATCTGTGCCTGCTGGCTCTCACCTCCTTTGACCTGAAGTAGGGGTGATTATGGCCCCTTCCCTTCTATTGTGAGCCTCTGGGAAGAAGAGGGCTCATCTTGTTGCCTCATTTGATAGATCCAAAGAGAAATCCACAAAAGAATAAAAAATTGAGGTAGCATTATCACCTCATGCTTCCTTGGGAGACACTGCAGCAGTGAATCCTTAGCACAGCTTGCCCCTCTGGCCCTCTCATATGCTCTCTGATTTTCTCCAAGGGACACAGATGGTATCTTGATGACTTCCCCAGCTGCCCTGCTCAGAGTGGTTTCATGGGTCATGGATGAGCTAATCTGGGGAGAGCAGATCAACAGTAAAGGAAGCGTGTCTAGAGTGAACTTGAGACTTAGAAGTCTGAACTCTCTCTCTCTCTGTGTGTGTGTGTATGAAATATATGGAGGTTATTTTGATATCTACTCTGAGTGTTTGCTATTGTATTTCTTATAAGGGCCATAAGAGTACATGTGAGGGAAGTGACATCGAAAGCAGTTGCTGTAGATAGCTCCTGAGGCATGACAGTGTGCTCAGTCTAGAATGAAATTCTTCATGAGATTAGGGTGGGAACAGGCAGAGAGAAAAGGAGGAAGAATACACATGCAAATCATGTGTGTTTATAGGAAAGTAGACCCAAAACAGTTTAGGAAACAAAGGAGACCAACCCGAGGGAGAGGAGAGAAAGAAGAGGAATATGGACCACATATAATACATACTTATATGGAAATGTCCTGGCGTTATACAGTACTGTGTATAATAAATGTGCACAGCAAGCATTTAAAAACAGAATGTCTGTTGATGTAAAAATGTAGGGTGAGAAACTGAAGCAAAATAAAAGGGGCAGTGACCTAGAAAGGGAAGAAGGGAGGTGTGTGCGCGCGTGCACGCGCGAGCACACACACACACACAACATACACACACACACACACACACACACACAACATACACACACACACACACAGGAAGAGAGAATACGATGGAGAGACAGAGAGAGAAAGACATAAACAGGCCAGACAGACAGACGGATGGAGAGCAAGGCAGAGATAGAGGCAGAAGCAGGGGAGGAGTGGGGAAGGTAGGTTCCAGTCAGTTCTTGCATCCCTGTGAAAAGGACCCCCATGTTAGCATTCCCCAAGTTTCTCCAAACACGCTGCACTGTTAGGTCTTTAGAAGACAGAACACTGCTGCCGAGGGAGCAGGACAGGAAACCCCAGGCCAGGTATACAATCTCCGGGTTCCACTACATGTGCTGATTATATCCAGTGACTCCTAGGATGATGCTCCCCACTGGGTCTGGGACTTTTGGAATATAAAAGGGCAGAGTATGTAGTTGCCAGGAGATAAATAAAGTAATCCCAGCCCTGGGGATGCTGAGGCAAGTGGAGCTCTGTGAGTTCAAGACCAGCCTGGCCTACATAGTCAGCTCTAGGACAACCAGAGCTAGATAGTGAAACCTTGACAAGAAAGGAAGAAGGGAAGAAAGAGGGGATGGCATGTTTCTTTGTGTTAAGAGAATGCATATCATCTTGGAACACATTTGGAACCTAGTATGACAATGTGCTCTTTGTGATCAACCTGCTATATGTACATGCATGCCCGCCACTCTTTGCTTCCTGTCTCAGGGTAATAGTTCGTGAAAGCGCCTTCTAGAAGATTTGACTTGCCAGGATCAAAGTTAGCTTAGAGCATCTGATAAACTTCAGAAGCAGAATGAAAGTTTAGGAGTGGTGTCTAGTTCACTTGTTCTCTTCCTCTCCTACATGGCATTCAGCAGTTCCCCAGAAGGTCGCTGAGATTTTGCCCTGGTTCTAGAGTGGGGACTGTTAGAACATGGGTCTGTTTCTTTAGGCCAGATTCCCATAGCCTGTATCAGGCCACGCCTCCCCGCTGCTCTCTCTGGAACAGTTAAGGAGCTGTCTTAGATGTGGTGCCACATCAGTTCCTCATTTATGGCCCTACCCAGCACCTGACTCCTTCATGGTCATTGTCACATACATTGAGTTGAGGGAAATCATGGGATGTGAAACTTCCTGCCACCCCTAAAAGGTTCTAAAAACTCAGCTCTGTCCTTTGCTCTGGGGGCTGCTCAGGAGCCTCCTTGGGGGAGTTTGCTCAGGGAGACGTTTTGAAGACTGCAATCTGAAGATGCTCCTCCCGCCTCTGGCCTCTGCCTCTCCTTCCCCCAGGCTTTAATGGGAAGTTTCTCCTTCACTTTAATGGTCTCCCTCCCCATTCAAGGCCCTTGCATTCTAACAGGAATCATACCTGAAGAGCATTGTGAATTGTGGCCAGCCTCTTTTCCAGACCAACAATGCTGCTGTCCGTTTTAACATCTATGACGGGGAGCAGGTGCTAAAGATCCTGGGCCAGTGCCTCACCAACGCACAGCTTGGGACAGCACTACATTGCATTACACTGCTAAGGTTTATCTATAACTTGAAACATGCTAGGTTTGAATATGTTCTTTTGTGTGTGCATGTGACGGTGCTGGTGGTGTGCACATGTTCATGCGTGTGTACATGTGTATGTGCATGCACCTGTGGAGGCCAGAGGTCAATGTTCTTCCGTTATCAATCTATGTCTTCTTTGCTGATACAGAGTCTCCCCAGACCTGGCATTCACTGACTATGCTGTGCTGGCTGGCTGTCAGCCCCAGAGGGCCTCATGGCCTCCAGTGTCTCCAGTGTTGAGACTACAAGTGTGCACACCCGGCTTTTCACATGGGCTGAGGAGCACACTCAGGCCCTCGTGCATCATGCACACTGAGCATTTCGCTAACTGAGCCATCTCCCCAGACTGAGAATGTTCCTGATCTCTGTGCTTGAGCCACACTTTGGGAACCTGGCCAGCTGTCAGCCTGTTGCCTTCTGATGCCAGTTCCCCCGCGGGCTTGGTTTAGCATGTGATTCTGCATGATATACTCCAAGGCTCCGTGTTTGGTTCTGACTCGCTGATATCCATCATTTGTTACCAAACTCTCCGGAAATGTTTTCTCTGCCTGCCTGATTGGCCCGTCCCTGTATCTAGGCCTGAACCCCAAGCATCTGGCTCTGCATTGTTCTCCCTGTTGGTGCCCGTTATTCCTGTATGCCAGTGGAGTTCAGTGGTACTAACAAAGTGCAGGGTTCACACCAACACCAGCTCCACCCATTTTCCTGAAAACACCATCTCTTGATATCTCCTTATGGCTGAAAAAAAAATTGTGTACATGCATGGATTTTCTTTATTTGTTTCTTCTGTTGGTGGACCTGCAGGGTGGCTATGTTTCTTAGCTGTTGTGACTATAACAGCAATAAACACCAGTGGGTAAGTCTCTGGTGTGCTGGTTTAGAGTCGTTGGGTTCCTAAGAGTGATAGAGCAAGGCCGTGTGGTAGTTCTATTTTTAGTTTTTTGAGAAACCTTCATGCTGATTTCTACAGTGGCCGCCCCAGCTTGGGTGCATTCAATTTGTCTCTCACCAATTCACTGAAAGTGTTTATCAGGTCTAAGGTGTTTCTGGTCTTTAAGAGAAAGCTTCTAGAGTCTTTTAACAGCTTAGCCCAAGCTAAGATGTTGAGCACTCTATTGAGTAAGAATGCTGAGAGCGGCTACCCTTGTCTCATTTGTAAACTTTTGCAATCTTACATTTCCAACCATTGCCTAGTGATCCTTAGAGTTTCACTGGAATTAGTTGTAAAGCCCTCTTTTCCACCTTTAATTCTATAAACTTGTGTCTTCTCTCTCATTTTTTTGGTTAGTTTGGCTAGGGGATTGTGACTCTTGTTTATCTTTTCAGTGGACCTACTCCTTGACTGGTATTGATCTTTTGGTCTCTGTTTTATTCATTTCTACCCTGATCTTTATTTCTTGCTGCTATCCACTACTTTAGAATTTGTCTTCCCCCACCCCCTTGGCTGTGAGGTGCATTATTAAGTTATTTACTTGAGATATCTCTGGTTTTTACATTTTTTTATTTTATAGTAAAGTTTCGCCTATATATATATATATATGTATATAATCTGTGTACCATGTGCATGTAATGTAGTGTCATGGAAGCCAGAAGAGGATTAGGATCCCATAGGATGGGAGTTACAGGTGGCTGTGAGTTGCTGTGTGGGTGCTGGGCATTAAACCTGGGTCCCATGAAGGAGCAGCCGTGCACTTACCAATTGAGTTATCACTCCAGCCTGGGGTAAGCATTCATAACTGTAAACAGTCATCTCAGAACTTCTCCTGTTTTGTCCCAAAGGTTCTGCTAACTGACACTTTCATTTTCATTTGATTCTAGAGTCTTTTGAATTTCTTCAGTGATGTCACTGGTCATTCAAAATGTATTATTGGGTCTCCAATTACTGTTGTATTTGGTGATCACTCTGGCTATTGGTTTCTACTTTTATTCCATTGTGATCTGGGAAGATATAAGAACTTATTTCCCCTCTGTTCCATTTGTTGACTTTCTTTGTGGGCTACTATGTGGTCTATTTTAGGGAAGTTTCCATGGGCTGCAGAGAATAATACGTATTCTGCACTCATTGGATGGAAAATTCTGTAGATAACTGTTAACTCTATTTTTATTAAGTCTGTTGGACTAAGTCTTAAGTTTATTTACTGATTTTTAATTTGTGTGATCTATCTGAAGATGAAAATGGACATTAAAATCACTCACTGTTATTATGCCTCAACCTGTATGGCCATTTATGCTCAGAAGTATTTATTTCATGAAATTAGGAACCCAATGGTCATTGCCTATAGATTTGCTATAGTTATATTTTCTTTTTAAAATTTATTTATTCTTTGGGACTTTTTCATATAGTATGTAATTATTTTGATCCATATCTACCCCCACCTTCAATTTCTTCCAAACCTCCCACCCCCTCTAGCTTCCTGTCCTTTTTCTTTTTTCTTTATAATCCATGAGTCCAGTCAGAGTTTCCCATATGCTCATAGGTATACAGCCACATACTGGAGCACGGGCCACACTCCTGAGGAAAACTGACCCTGCCCAGTGGCTGTCAGCTGTTAGTAGCTGATTGCTGTCTTTATTATATGCAATGGCTTGCTTTTTTTCTCTTCTAATCTTGGTTTGGCATGTGCTCTGTCGGGCTGATACCTATGTTATACTGCCTTGAAAGAACCATCTCAAACACAAGCCTAGCTGTGGTGTTGCACCCCTGTCAGCAAAGCGGTTGGTCATCAGAGACAGAAAGGAGAGAAGTTTGAGGCCATCCTAAGAGGCACAGGAAAGGATTATCTTAGAAAAAAAAGTGGTGGTTGAGGGTGTAGCTCAGTCACAGCACTTGCCTAGCATGGGTAAGGACCTGTGTTTAATCCCCAGCAATCCAAAAACAAACAAACAAAAAAAAAAAGAGCAATCGCTATTCCAGTTTGTTTTCAGCTACCACTTGCTTTATTGATTGACTTCTGTGCTTGAACTCTTATTCTGTCCCTGTCTTTATCAGTGAGTTGTGTTCTCAGGAGACAGAAGACAGATGGATCTGTTTTTGTTTTTTTTTTTTTTTAATTTATTCACCCAGTCACTCTGCATCTGATTAGTGGGAAGTGAGCACATTACCCTGAGGTTATTATCAAGGGACCTTTACTAATCTCCGTGATTTGTTGTTGTTGTTGTTGTTGTTGTTTGTAGGGAGTTAGAATAATTAAATTAGATTTAGTAAATATATAGGGGTATCTGATACAGTCTCTTAACTCGGGGCATGAAGATCAACTTGGCTGTGACCAATTAGCTTATCAGCTTGTGGAAAAACAAGGATGAAGTCAGGAGAAAACAGGAAACAAACAGGAGACTTAATGGACTGAAAAAACAAGGTTAAAGTCAGGAAAAACAGAAAAGACTTAATGGACTGAAAAACAAGGTTGAAGTCAGGAAAGACTTAATGGACTTAAAGAAACAAAGTATCTGGCCTGACATTGTTTTCAGCTGCTAAGTGGGCGGAGCCCAAATTAAGCTGAAACAGAGTTCCTCCTATTTAAGGACAGTGCTTGGAGCCCCCAAAAGAAGAAGAGGCCCCTGATGCTAGAGAGCTCCGAGAGTCCTGCTGAAAAAAGTGCTGGCCATCATTTGATGGCCAGATCTTCCTGAAGCAGAAAGAAGCTGGTGAGCAAAGAAAGCCTGAGCAAGACACCAAAAGGCCAAGGACTAAACCCTGTGGCTTTGCTTTTGCCTAGAGGGGTTTGATCTGTCCGAACAGTGGCCTAAAGGAAACTGTGTCTGGCTTTAAGGACTCTGAGGCAGAGTTGCTGATGCAAAGGGGCTGGGGTCTCCCAGAGAGAAGAAAGCCTTAAGCCTTATTTAAGGTAAGACTGTGATAGCCAACGTACCCTGACAAACCTCCATCTGAGATATTACAGAAAAAGGACTGTTTTAAGGGTCTACAACAGAGACTGTGTTCCTGACGACTGAAGACCTGCCTCAGAGACTGTATCCTTCTAAAAGGTTAGGAAAATAATTATCAATAGGATTAGTGGTTAGATTAAAAGGATTGTAGCAATTTGTAGGATTAATAGTTAAGAAATTGTTGGTATTTGTTATAAGTGAATATAGTAATAAATAAGTGTTAAATAATAATTAAAAAGTTCAGTAACAGTTGTTGTTGTTTTCTACTTTTATTAACACTTTGTTCCTTTCCTATCAGTATCTGAGATTTACTGGTTTACTGAGTTGGAGGCAATGGGTTCCTTCCTTGCTTTCCTTTGTTTGTCTACTCCTCTCAAGATATTTATTCTTTTCTATTCTCCTTGTGATCAACGGTCTGTCTCTCTCCTCTGAGAAAGTGAGCCTTTAAGTATCCCTGGCTTGGTGGTCATAACTTAGTTTATATCTATCCTTAAATGTCCTTATTTCCTTGCCAATTTCAGAAGATAGTTTTGATGGGTATCACGATCTCAGTTGGCAGTTATTTACGTTCAAGGCTTGAAATAGACTGTTCTCTGCTTTTCTGGCTTTTAGATTGCTCATGAGAGAGACCTGAAATCATTTTTAACATTTCTGCTTTTGTGGGTGAGTTAGCATTTTCCCTTAAAGATTCTGACATTTTTTCTTTGCTTCATGTTTCAATGTCTTGCACATAATATGCCATAGAAAGTACTTCTCTGTTCATGTCCATTTGGGGGTCTAAATGCCTTTTGGGCCTAAATGTCCATTTCTTTATCTAGGTTTGCAAGTTGTTCTATTATTTTATAGAATAGATTCCTGATGTTATTGGTTCTTTGTTATATCCTGTTCATTCTTAGACTTAATCCCTTGATTATATTACAGACTTTGCGCATCTTTCTTGCTTTTTTTCTCATAAGTGCATGCTCTATTCTGTCCTTAAATCCTTACCAATATTAAAAGTGTTGGATACTTACTAGTCAATTAATAAATTACTGGTTGGTTAAAAATATAGGATTGTTGCTTAAAAGAATAAGATAATAAATGCACTCACTTTTCATTTTGAGTCATATACAGATGTTGTTACTTGATTTATGGCTAAATAAAATAGATTTGGGGTTGTAAATAATAATCAATTTGTGAGCTAGAGAGATGGCTCAGCAGTTAAGAGCACTAGCTACTTTCTGCTCTTCCAGAAGATCCAAGTTCAGTTCCCAGTGACCACATGTCAACCCATGGACAACTGTCCAGTTACTCCAGTTTCAGGGTATCCAACTCTCTTCTGACTCCCTCAGGTATTATGCACACATATGGTATACATACATACATGCTGGCAAAACAGTTATACACATAAAATAATAAATCTTTTTAAAAAATAATAGAATTGGGTGCTGGTGGCACACACCTTTAATCCCAGTGCTTGGAAGGCAGAGGCAGACAGATCCCTGTGAGTTTGAGGCCAGCCTGGTCTACTGAGAGAGTTCCAGGACAGCTAGGGATCCACAGAGAGCCCTGTCTCGAAAAACCAATAATAATAATAATAAGTCAGTTTGTGTGTATGGAGAAAGGAGAGGAAAAGAGGGAGAATAAGAAGGGGAGAAGTGAAAGAGAGGGAGGGAAAGGGAGGCAGGCATAGAGGGAGGTAATAAGTATGAACTTAACAATGGCTGTTTACCTCCCCTCTCCAAAAAGTCAACTATATTGGTAATTCCAGAAGCCATCCTACTGAGAGAGAAGATAGATGGTACCATGAAGAGTAAATTGAATGCCAATTTTTAACCACCTTAAGGACCCATGTAAAACAAGTAATTAGGGGCTGGAGAGACAGCTCAGTAATTAAGAGCACTTGCTGCTCTCCAGAGGACTGGAGTTTCATTTTCATCACCCACATTACACAACAGACAATCGCCTGTCCAACTCCTGGGGTCCTATGCCAATCTCCTAGCCTCCACAGATACACATTCATATGCAGTGTGCAACATTCACACACACACACACACACACACACACAGACACACACAAAGAGACACACAGACACACACATACAGACAGATGCACACACACACACACACACACACAGAGAGAGAGAGAGAGAGAGAGAGAGAGAGAGAGAGAGAGAGAGAGAACATGGAGCCTGCCCTGGAGTGTGGTTGAAATACACAGTGACACTCCACTGGAAAAAGTATCAGTTGTAAACAGCTTCTCGGTTAGCGGCAGGGCTTTATGCCCACTCCCCTTTTCAGTGCCGGGATTCTGTCTGGTTTGAACCTGTGCAAGTCTTGTATGTGCTGTCACAGGCTCTGTGAGCCCAACTGGGTTATCAGCCCTCTTGTGTCAGGGACACCCCCTTTCCTTGGAGTCAGCCATCACCTGTGGCTCTTCCAGTCTTTCCTTCCCATCTTCCACACACACCCCTGAGCCTTGAAGAAGGGACTTGATGAAGCCATCCCATTTAGGACTATGCAACAGACAATGAACTTAATCCACCCCTCCTACATGGTGGGTTTCTGTCTGTGGCCAGAAGCAGATTATAGCTGAGACCTTTGGACAGAGTTTTAATCCAGGCTTCTGAGATTCACGTTTCCAGTGGTCCTTAGGCTCAGGGGTCTAGTAGGCTCAGTTGCAATCTGTATCAGCAGCTGAAGACTTCTCGAGTGACCTTTCAGAGCCTCCAAGTTCCACCTGGTTGAGGGTGAGCAGTTATATGGTTATCTGGGTAGAGTTGTTGAGCAGAGCTAACTAGTCATACAGCTCTGGAAATGGGCTGCGTGGCTAGTGGAGGTGGACACGTTTCCCCGGGGTGACTACTAGGGACTTCAGAAGCCTGAGTGCCACTCAGGCTAGTCTGCCTCTAGGGTTACTGTGTTGAGTGCAGGGCTAGGTCAGCCAAGTCTCCATACTTAATATCAGATCTGCTTTATTATACCAGACATAAACTAGTAAAATCCTATGATTTTTACCATGTATTTTATGACAGGATCTAACTATGTAGCCTAGTCTATTCTTAAATTCCTGGTCCTCCTGCATTCCCCGCCAGAGTATTGGGGTTACAGACGTGTGCCAACATATCTAGACACATTTTGATTTTGAGTGGAATTTTTTTTCTTAAAGCCTGGGAAATCATATGCAATTTTCTGCCCTAAGCCATCTATTTATTTTGCCATTTTCACTAGAAATCTTAATGTTATGTGGACGGAAACCTATATTATTCAATATTGAATTGTAGGACTATATAGGATTTATAATAAATGCCTATATTAAACTCATTTTAAAAGAGGAGTAAGAAAAGTATCTAAGAAATACAAGCCATTTGAAAATTGAGGGTAAGAGTTGCCAGATTCTTATACCACCTGTTTTGGTGGGACTCTGTTGTTTTCTTGATGTGTAGCTACTCAGTTGATCACCTCTACAACTGCTGCTTAGCAAATCTCGCCTGTTCCAGTGGTCCCAGAGTAATTTCAGAAGCTTGACTATAAATGATAAACTACAAAACAAAATCAGACGACTAACAAAGCCAAAAACCTATCATTGAAAAAGATGGGGGTAAAAAAAAATTTTTTTAAAAGAAAAAGATGGGGGTGGGGTTTGAGCAAGACGGTTGCATGGGTAAAGGTAACTGCCACCAAGTCTGAACACCTGAGTTGGAACCCTGGGATCTCTGTGGTGGAAGAATGTGGAGGTCTTGGCCACACATACACATGTCCACACACAATAAATAAATAAATGAATCAATAAGTAAATAAACTGTAGCTAAGTAAAATGCGAGTAAAAGCAGAACAACCAGGAGGAAGTGCTAAGTGTGACGGAGGTGTGTTATATGCATATACTAAAACTTAGTAATTAGTATGTGCTTATAAAAGGCTAAAGTATGAAAAAGTGAATATTCAGGTATACACCTAGGAGACTAGTCAAGAAGACTCAAAATGAAGACATAGATAGGATATTGGAGTTAAAGGAAGACACAGCCGTTGTGTAGACTTGAACCCTCTTATGGGATCAGAGCATGCAGAACTGGATCTTACTAAATTTCAAAGTTTAGTTAAAGAATATGAAATCAGAAATGACCAAATGGACTCAAAAGGGCTGATAAACTACAGTTTTGTGACTACACAAAAATCAAATCAATAGCAAATGACTTTTCAATGCAGCAGGAAAGAAACAGTCCTGCATTGCTTGGTAAGTACCAGTTGATAAACTTATAGAGAGCAGAAACATCCATCCTTACAGAAACACATTCTGAACACTAGGAAGCCAGACATTGTCCGACACCCATTTTGGAAGTGACAGAGATTTGATATTAGGAATAGTTTGAGAGGAGTAACAATAAAAATCTCACCAAAATATGCTAATTTCTTATTGGCAGATTCTTGTAACTTGTATATTGACATAAGGAAAACATTTAAAGCTGCTGCTGTTAATCTGGGAGTGCCTAGGCTGCTAGCTGTTAGTGTGAAAGATTAGGAGAAAAAAAGGAAAAGCTACAGCAAAGCATCCTGCCCAACAGTGAAATGCCCAAGTCTTCCTCCCAACATCAGACTCTAGAGACTAATACCCAGGAAGAGAGCGATCAATAAAAGGAACGAGGATTAGGAAGCCAGAAAGCCACAGGCCCTCTTCACAGGTGACAGGGTACTCTGAAAACGCATCTGAAAGCTAATGTTCCAAACAGCAGGGGAATTTGGCAAGACTGCCAGGAGAAAAACCATGTAAAAATGGGCAGAGTACATTTTTATACAATTAGAAATTAGACATTTAAGTACTATCTTTTAGCATAAAAATAATGCACATGCTGAAATACAATAAAAAATATATGGACAACTAATTTTTTTTCAAGTTGATAGCAAGTAAACTTAATTGATATTGCAGCTATACACATACATATATTCTATAGGTAAAAGAACAGTATTACTCTTCTCAGCAGAAAATTTGCTGTTATCTTCATGACTTTTGGTTAGGTAAGGATGGTTTATGAAAGTTATGAGAAGTATGAACTATAAAATAAAATACTGATAGTTTCATGTATGTTAAGTTTCTATTCATCTAATAAACCATTTCAAAGGCAGAAACTAGTCACTATTTAAAGCACACGTGACTCGTACAAGATGAGTATTTTTAACTAAAAATTAATACAATCTGATTTACTCTAATCAAGTTTTTAAACTTGAGAAAAATAAAAAGCTCACTGGAATATGCCAGGCTCCTAAATAAAATGATATCAAACTGCTTTTACCTGTCGATTAATATAAGACAAATTTTTAAAGTTATTAAAATGGACATGCCCAGGGTCCCAGGTTGCAAACATCTTTTCCTCTAAAAACCAATATGAAGTTAAAAATTAGTCAATGGAAAATGGACCTGAAAAGATATGTAGCTATTTTAAGGAGAAGCATATGAGTAGCTTGCACACACATGAGAATCAGGGCCACTCCATTCTCCCTGTTCTAGTCTTGGAGCACCAAGTGCTTCTCAATGCCTGAAGCAAACAGCACATGGCAGTATTCCTGGCCTAGACATTACTGCGCCATTTCTGTCTAGAACAAATCCACATCAGCCAATAACTTGAAAATGAGTACGCACTCTGACAGCTCACCCCTTGCTTAGGTTCTAAGAAATGTCTCCATGTATACATTAGAGACATGTAGAAGACTTTTGAAAGCAAACCATCAAACATAAACAAAGGAAAATAAAGACCCAGGGAATGACTGTGTCTGAGTGCTTATACACTGATGTACAGAGCAGTTATGAGAGGGTGCAATGCACACACAGCGTGGACAGAAGCCACTACATTTTGAACTCAGGCTGGGGAGATGGCTCAGTGGATAAGAGCACTTGTAGTGCTCCCATGAGGACCTGAGCTCAAATCTCCAACACCCACATAAAAACACAGGCACAGTGGCATGTGTCTGCAACTCCTGTACTGTGGTGGGGGGTGTCAAAGGTAACACTGGAGCTTCCTGGCAGACACCCTAGCTCCAGGTTCAGTGAGGGGCCCTGTCTAATGGGAATGGGGCAGAGAGGGATAGAGCAGGACATTGAATGGCTCTGGCCACTACACACACCCTCATGGACAGGTGCACATGCAAAACACACATGTACCCATATAACATAGGACGTGTGTTCACATACAACCTACACGTGTGTTCACATACACATATGCACATGCAACAACATACACAAGGTGCACGCACACACACACACACACACACAAAATGTCAATCTAAAAGTAAAACATTCACAGAGGTTGGGAAGGGTGAAAAAGAGAGCTTGGTAGATCATGCTTGCCATGTGCCTGAATGAAGATTCTTCACTGACCCCGTTACTGTATAGTTAATAGCTAAATAAAATAGAAAAAGAGGTAACAGAAGAGGAGATATCACTTCAGGTCTCAGAGACCTTTCCAAGTGCCAGCTGTTGCAGAAGGAAGACACGTCCTGGAGTGGAGACAGATATACCAAGGACTGCGATGACATCACGGGGCAGAGTGAGCCTAAGGAGTGCATCACCTGCCTGCTGCAGATGCCCCACAGCAAGTGCTGAGTGGATCTCAGAGAGGCTTTGCTTGCTCCAGGACAGGCTTTACATAATTTCCTCTCTTAGTAAAAGGAAACAATCTCTGAAGTAGATGTTAAAGCTCCCCCCAAATCCTGGGCCTATGGTGTGATGCTATGAGTGGATGGATACCTTATTCAAGCTATTGCTTTCCTGGAAGTTAGGGAAATATATCACTGTGTGAAAGGGTGGGAAATGAGTCTTGTGCCGGCATCACTATTGTTCTCTGCTGGTCCATGCCATGTAAGCGGTTTCTCCATCTAGTCATTATTAAGTCCTTAGCAGCCCCACCCCCAATCTGCTGACAGCAGGCTTCACAAATAAAACATGAAGTTAGTGTGTATGAGTTTCCAAAAGTTTTAAGAGCACAATGCTTGGAAACTATTCTTTTTGTTTGCAGTAAGACTGTGCTGGGGGCTAGTGGTACAGAAGGATTAGAGAGGTCAGCCTTGGGCTGTCCCAACTCCTACCTGTGAACAGTTGAGGACTCCTCGATTTGCTCAGCCTTGGTCAGAGAAACTATTTTGTGCAGAGGACACAAGTTAATTCAGAGACTGACTCATAGTGGTCACAGTCCTAAGAGTAAGTGAGTGTGAGTGTCCAACTCTAAGCAGGACATCTGCATGCTTAAATGCGGTGTCATTTCAAGCTACTTGTACCGTGCATGGGGGATTGTTAGAAAGAGAAGAATAACATGTAACAAATTTCACATTTGTGCCTTCCTCTTCTGAGTAAAGCTGTGGATGATTTGGTGAGGAGGGAACATATCAGTTTCTTGCTCACACTAAAGACATACCTGTAGCTAAAGTGAGTTGGTAATGTGGTATAAAGAATAGTAGTTTGGTCTTCATGCATATCCCTTAGCAAGTTCGGGGGAGGCAGTGTCTGTCATGGGCCCTGTTGCCTGTTAGTGGAACACCTTACCCTGGCTGGGCTGCCATGTCAGGCCACAGTACAAGAGGAAGCTCTTAGCCCTCATGTGAACTGAGGGGGCTCAATATTTGGGGGTTCTCACCCGAGGAGAAGGAGTGAAGGGAGAGGGGGAAGAGAGTGGGAGGGTGGGACCAGAAAGGGAGGAGGCTGTGACTGAGATGCAACTTGAATAAATAAATAAATGTGAAAGAAAAAGAATAGTTGTCAACAGCTCATTTCTTTATGGCCCATAAAAGCTGAAAATTACATTTTGTATAACATTAATTCTATAAGCAGGTGCATGTTCAGAAAAATCTATGGTGGCCTTGTAATATTAATCTAATGCATTGTATATATTTTAATTTGGGGACTACATTTAGCAGCATGTAGAAAGACACTTCACAGAATTTTCATATATAAACATGAAATTTATTGTAGAAAATTATTTAAGTCAAATATTTTAATCTAGGACTTTGATTTAATCTGTTCCTTGGCTCTATTTTTGTGTTGCCCTTGTGAATATAGACCCCCTAAATCCATTGCTAATAAAGCTATAACAACACTTTGTATACCAACAGACCCTGTGGAGTGTGTACATGTAAAGTGAGAAACACATGTTCATATTTTTCCTGTGATGTGTTCAACTGACTATAGTGCAGAAAGGCTTTTGCACCATTTTTTTAAATCAATTTTTCTTTTTCCTTTGACGTTAGTACCAGAGTTGCTACAAATGACTGCTGCTTTGAGGATTGAATAATTTGTTAGTGAAGAGACAACCAAGACACTAAATTATGATAGAGCTTTCTGAATGGGGAGCAGTTACATTGAGTTGGGATGTATTCAAAGTTCTTTTTATTATCAACCCATTTGTCTTACTGGACGAGGAAATAATGGTTTGGTTTTATTGCTGAATAATAGTTTGTGTAGAAAAGAAAAAGTTCTTTGGTCAGTGTTGTAGGCTCCACATTTGAACTTTTAGGTGTCCTTACTTGTACTAGGGTAAATAGATGGTTTTGAGATTCAAGACTCCTAAGAGTTTTATTTGTTTCATTTTGTCCTAAAATACGTTTCTTTCCTAATTGTTATATCCTGTGTATTGTGCTTCTGATTTCAACTGTGAACTCAGGCTGTGGACATGTGCTCACACGTGTCTTATTTGTGTTGTGCCCTTAGTATTATTATCTTCTCTAAGAAAACAGAGTCCCCTTTATTCCTGTTGCAAAGCACAGAGGAGTTTTTAAAAATATAAAATAGCTGGTAATGTACTATTCTTAATGTGTTCTAAATTACTTTTACCTATGCTCTCTACAGCTTTCATTCATAACTTCTAGTTTAACATTGGCATGTCTGGCAAAGAAAATTAAACTTTAAGAGTAAAAAAATCCAAACAACCAAACAAACACCCAGCTGAGTCCCAATGTTGTTCTTGAGATCAGGGGACATAGCATAGCACATTCTTTGAACCCAACTCACCAACTGATTTTCCTCATGTGCCCAATGGAGGGTGTCGGTGAATTGAGAACAGACAGTCACCAACTCTAAGCTAGCATACCCCTACACAACCCTACTGTGTCCACTGCGCTTAATCATGATGGGAAAATTATTTTAGGGGTAGGGAAGAGAGCATTCAGAAAAATGATGAATACAGCAGTTTATAATAATGGTAGTTAAATCCCAAAGCTAATACAGAACTTTCTTTTTAATCCCCTTTTCCTTAACTCCAGGATCTAGGGATCTTAAATTTGGATTATGAAAGTGATAAAGGGTGGGGGTATAACAGAGGGTTTAAAGAAATCACCTACAGAGTGGAGGTTAAAAAAGTCTCCTGTGTGTTTTGAATTCTTTGAGATGATCTGTCCTGTACAACACTGCCTTTCTTCTCCCCTCGGCTTTCTTTAGCCCCCTCACACTCTTTCTGGAGTCTTTTCCCCCTTCCCAACCTCAAGGTGACCCGTTCCTCGTGGTGGGTAAGTGACAACTGGGAGGGACCACCCGGCTGGCCCACCACTGCAATGGCCCCGTCCCGCAGGGTTCAGGAAGCCCCCCATTTAGAACGCTTTGTATTTTTGTTACAATTGTTCCCTCAGCCCTAGATGAAAAACACACAGGAACAATAGAGCCGAGTGAGATTTCAAATATCTGAATGCATAATAATTTTACCCAGACTCAGGAAGAAAAAAACCCCCGAAACACTAAAGTAAATAACATAAACCACTCGTCAGAATGTGTGAACCTAGATTTTTGGTCAGTTTGGAAGCATTTCCTTTCTTTCTTTCTTTCTTGTTTCTGGTTTTCCATTTTCTAGGCCACTTAGCAATAAAACAGCATTTAATTATCCGTAACTATGAATGCTGTGGGAAGAGAATATGGGTTGTGATCTAGTCAGAACCAGTTTGGGGCTAGAAATTGTCCCTTATCGGCGATGCTGGTTTTATCTGCTCCTTTTGATGCTGTGTCTTTATTTCCTGGCAAATTTTCTTCTTCAACTGTTTTTGGTGGGGGCTCATGGTCTTCATCATTTTCTGTCCCCTTCATTATTTCCTTCTTAAAAGTCCCACCCTCATGAAGACACACACAGTTTCTTTGAAAGCAGAAAAGGAAAGATGGGGGGGGGAGGAATCAAGGCAGAAAACTATTTTGTTTAGGAAATAATTATCCAAAATTGGATGATTTTTTTCCCCTAGCAATGTGAATTGTAGTCACATTAATGACATCACATTTTACAGTCAAAGGGACTTTTAGAGGAAGCATGGTAAAACAGGCTTTAGTGAGACCCTAAAGCTTCTGGGAATGCAGCAGCTTTCAGTGGTTTCACATTAGGAATCTGTTGCTCTTGCCGGTTTTAAGGAAGTACCCTGCCCCTCTGGTTGTCCATGGCTGGCAGCCTCTCACTATTTTTTTTTTCAGTAATATTGCAGTACTCTGGCACTCATTTTAAAGATAGATGGATTCTCCCCCCACCCCATAAAGAAGAACATTGTGGGGGGGGGGGACACTGGATGTGATTTCAAAAAATGTCAAAATATGTCAAAACGTAGATACCACTGAAGGGTTTCATTAACTGAAGCTTTAGTGATAAGTGTCATCTTGTCAAAGACCCACCCATCTCTTCCAATACATTACCAAATGTACTAATTTCCTCGCCGAGCTTGCTGTTTATTGTATAGCTGAAATTGAAAATGGCCGGTAATGGAGTGAGCTTCAGTCCCAGAGCAACTCTGAACCTAAATTACTTGCTTCTTTCAATAGCATTGGCAGTGCAGAACTGTGTGCACCTTGTACCTAATCAACCCTCACCGTGACCCTAAATTCAGTACTCTTCAGACATTAATAATAAAATCCTCAGTTCAAACAATGATTTGCCCTGAACAAGCTGCCCATTTCTTACGCCAAGAATGAGAGAATGTGACATTATTTTTTAAAGGCTCTTCATGTTGTGGCCCAGCGTTTATTTTTGATCTCTGACCCCAGATGCAGCTGATTACAAATCACACAAGCTTGCAGATTTTTTGAGATGGGGGGGGGTGAGGAGACCTTTTGTCGGTATTTAGCATGTGGGTCCTCATTCCACACACACCCGTGCAAGCTCTGGCTTCCCTGAGTGAGATACAGTCTAGCGATATTTGGGAGTTTTTAATAAAGGGACGTGGAAAACATGTTATAAAAAAAATTCCTGCATTCTACTAATGACTCAATCTAGACAATAGGAACAAATGCTTTGGAAAAGTCAACAACAGGGCCACTTTCTCAAATTAAAAGTATCTTATTAGGAGAACATAATATCGAGAGTCAAGCCATAAGTTCATATTTGAGTGAAATGCTTTTTCTTCTCTCTCTCTCTCTGTCTCTCTTTCTATCTCTTCCTACCTGCCTGCCTACCTGTCTGTCTCATCAGTTTAGCTCACTGCTACTGAATGAAATGATCAGATACTTTTGCTCATCTTTAACATAAAAATTTATTTATAGTCAATATTAAAGGTTATATATATGTATATATACATATATATATATATATAGTATCTCCAGCTTCTTTTTGATCAACTAGTGTTTGTTGTGGTTCTGGGGATAGTGGGCTTTGGTCTCTGTTCTTCATGACATCCAGAATTTGGAAAAAAAAAAAAAAAGCTCTGAAACAAAGCAGGAGAGAAGTAGTCATTCAGACACCTAAATACTGCTTGGATTCCTCAGCAAGGGTGGTCCCTGTACCTGGGAGCCTGGTAGAGGAGGGAAGACACCTGCCCTCGAACCCTCAGAAGACTGTCAATGTTCCTGTGCTGCTCTCTCAGAAGGATACTCTCCTAGGGATGAGGCTACTTGACCGAGCCAGTATCCAGGAGATTCTTCTGACCCTTGAATGCATCTTTTAATGCCCAACAGCCATAATGGCCATTTAAGTATTGATTATATAATATGTCTCTTGAGGTGGCAAGCACATTATTGTTCAAGAGGCTTGGGGATGAGAAACTAGGTTATCTACGGACTCTCTCAGCCAATGGGCATTTCTTCAGCAAAGGTCGAACACAAAGCTATTTCAGACTTTGACTGTGTTCTGTGATTCCAGTTGATGGTTAATACAATGAGATGGCAGACATGTCCCAAAGCCTTTGAGGGGTAGCCTCATGTTTACCATGGTATGGGCATAATTACTTTATCACCACCAGGGGACAATAGTCTTATGGAAGTTGTTTCCTGAGGAAAGCCAGGGAAAGTCCATAATGTTGCCCCATTAATGTACCCAGATGCTAATTAGGACAATGAATTGTTTAAGTGGACACTGAAAGGCAGGTAGGACATAGTCTCACACTTTTCCTTTCATCCAAAATACTACAATGGATAGTACATAGTAAGTGTTCTGTATGTAGCATCAGCAGTGGGGGCACTGGGCTTTTATTACAACTTGAATCACATCCCCTGTGTGGGGACGCTAGACAGCCGATCATGTATTAAGAATTCAGCTGAGATCACAGGCTCTGCTCACCTAACCCTCGTGTGGTGTAGTGAGACTGACTTTTGGTTACTGTATATCAAAGCGGGTCTAGCCAGCTAAACAGTGATTGATCCTTTCTCTTCTTTCAAGTCCCCCCTTCAAAAATAGCTTAAAAGCAATCATCTAATAAGTGTCAGAACAGAAGACAGAGAATGTCAGCTCAAGCACTAGGCAGATGTCTACACCAGCTAAATTTTCTGCAAGATGTTAATGACAAACAAGGTTTTTAGAGTAAATGCTATCATCTCCTAAGAGGCGAGAAATACTGAGTGGGCTGTATGGATGTGAGAACAACACAGAGGCTCAGAGTTATGTGAGGATAAACAGAGAATCCTGCTAAGGAAAATTCACAGAAATTCTATGTACACGCAAAATTAAGAGCAGCAATCTTCCCTGTGCCTACACACACAGGATCTATGGTATTTTCATAAGACTCATCCGTAAAACTGCCTGCCTGTGACCAGACGGAAACATTAGAAGCTGGTGGAGAATAGGCCATGTTCGTGGAGAATATGCCATGTTTATGGAGAATATGCCATGTTCGTGGAGAATATGCCATGTTTGTGGAGAATATGCCATGTTCTTATCTCAGTGTCTTAGTGACCCTGGATACAGCTGTCGAGATGGAGCGCCCTTTGGCTTGTCAGCCAGTCATTGTTCCTGGAAGACTCTGCCCTGGTCTGTACTAAACATGACCCTGACAAAGAGCTAATGCCTGCTCTGTGATAAGCCTCCGAGATGTTGATGGAGTTTGGGGACACACCAGATTTGTCATTGAGCCAGATGACAAATAATAGCTACATACGAAGTGCATACAGGAGAAAACAGAGCAAAGGACTGCTGATTAAGGCTTCTCATGCACTCTGTTACTTTTAAATATGTGTGTGTGTGTGTGTGTGTGTGTGTGTGTGCACACACATGCACGTGGATCATGTGGAGGTCAGACGACAACTTTTCAGGGTCAGTTCCCTCCTTCCACAGTGGAGTCTTGGGACCAAATATTGTGACATTTGCACAGCAAACACTTTTACCCATCACCTTCCTGTTACTTTTTGCCAAGTCCTTAGGCTGCAGAGCGCAAATAACTCATCAAATTCAGCCTATCTAAGCTCATAATATTTCAACATCTGTTTGAGCGAATGGCAATGTTTCAGAGAAGGGGTCATCTGAGGAAGAAATAGACTCATTTAAAAACAAGATTTTAAAAAAAACTAATATTTTTTTTATGTTGCCCAAAATCTGTTAATTTGACTCCTGCAGAACAGCCAGATCCCCAAAGACACTTTGTACTTAAGCATCTGCTCTTGCCTCAGAAATTATCCCTTCCCATCTTATCCTTGGAGAGAGTTGAGGCACCTCCCCTGCTGCGTACTTTCCTTCTCTGACGCCCCATACTCATCAGTGTTCACTTGGGATGTATTTCAGTACATCACATTACCAATACCAACTTCACACAGAAGCCAAACACTCCTTATGATTCCTGTGTTTTATTCTACCTTACTAGCTCCTATCTGAGCCCCTGACCCTAGCTTAATATGGATTCATTGATCATTGAATAGGTGTGAGAGATTTATTTGGGTGTGATCAGCGATGTTCTGAAAAACACATGACTGGCCTGGTTTGGAATACTGAAGAAACAAAGGAACCCTTTCAGCTCCAAGAAGGCAGGTTGGGATGCTGATACTTTAGCTACTCTTGGGGGGGATTTGCGCTCTCTTGGCTGAGGACCAAAGCCTGCCTCCTGCACACCCAGCACACATAGCTAATTTCCACTCTCCCCAGGGACCAAGACAGAAAAACAAAAGAGGAAGGAAGTAGGCATTTCAGAAGAGTAACCCACCCACAAAGAGCCAGTTGAAAGGGAGAAATGAGGAGGGGAGAACAGAGATTGTGTGTGTGTGTGTGTGTGTGTGTGTGTGTGTGTGTGTGTGTGTGTGCTTAATCATCAAGGAATGCACAATTTAAGTTGTGTCTTATCATCCATCCTCTCAGCATGGTTCCACCAACTCTCTGGACTTGCAGTGTCTGCAGAAGGCAAGTCTTGATGCTAAAGCTTGCTGACCGTAGAGCAGAGGTCAGACACTGCCAGTGTTTTGCTAAAGACACTGGACCACTTCACTCCCACTCTTTTCTCTTGCTCCCTGTGTCACAGTATCCAGGAGATCCTTCTGGATGTTCAACCAGTATGAATAAGGAAATGAAAGATGACTAAGGAAAGGGGAGCCTGGAGTCTCCATTATCTTATTACCACACTGACCTCTCTGCACAGCCTGTTCACTTCTCTTTCTCAAAGACAACTGACTTTGGCTTCAAACAGGTGAAGAGTTAGGGCCTAGTCCTCTCACAAGCCTGGCTTTTTAGTCGTACTATCCTAATCTCTGGATGAGCCAGAGTTGAGCCAGGCATGGTGGCATTCTCCTGTAATCCTGGCATTTGGGAGTTGGAGGCAGGAAGACCATGTCATGGCTTCATAGCAAGTTCAATGCTAGTCTTGGTAATATGAAGCTGTCTCAAAGTCAATTTATCATGTGCCAATAATGAATTTGTAATCTATGAATAATAAAGTAAAACAGAGTTTAGTGATCCTATGTAAAGTTTCATGATAAGGACGGAACTGTGGCATCTCAGGCTGGCAATTGGCATTCACCAAGTTTTTCTCTTGTTACTACTGGTAAGTATTTCTCAAATGAATTTTCTTCTCTTCATGGTTTTCTGGTTAAGATGGTCCTTTTTGTGTCTAGATAACCTCTTGTCTAGTATTACACAGGCCACCTGCAGTGATCTTTCTAAAACTAGAAATCAAAGGGAGGCATCCTCTCCACATCTCTGAAACTACAGAAGCCAGTCAGTCTTTCTTAAGGATCAATTAGAAAATTGTCACTGCAGCCTGCAAGGCTGCTGTAATCCATCTGGATGGCCCCTGCGGTCTCACAGATTATACCTGTGAGAGGCAGTTTGTCCAACAGCTCTTACTGCTGGGCTCTCCCTGCATAGATCTTGCAGTTACTGAGGCTGGGCTTGGGCATGTGACTTTCTTAGTCACCAGGACACAATCATGCCCCGATCAAGTGGAAGAAGCCTGACATACGCTTACACTTGAGGGCATGCCCTCTCCAGCTCTACTGGCCCTATGTAAAGGGAAGCTTAGCCCAGCCACTTTGGAATGCAGAATCTCTTGAAGAGAGAAGTCTAGTCATCATGGACATGTCAGCTGAGCCATACCCTGGCCAGCCTGCCAATGAAGGTGCATTTTTAGGCAGGCCTACTAGAAAGCACTCAGAGGACCAGCAATTGTGAACAATGTCATTACAATGTTAGCACAGAAGACTTTAATGGTAGTACCTTTGGAAGCTGCAAAAACAGGAACTTTTTTTCTGTGTAAAACTTATCATCTCCCTCTGTCCCTTCCTTCCTTCCTTCCTTCCTTCCTTCCTTCCTTCCTTCCTTCCTTCCTTCCTGTCTTCCTTTCTTTCTCCCAGATAGAGCCTCACATAGCCCAGGCTAGCCTATAACTTACTATGTAGCTGAGGATGAATAGAATATCTGAGTTTTCTGTGTCTACCTCCCAAGTACTGGGATTAAAGAAATGTGGCACTACAATTGCTTTCTGCCATGCTGGGGACCAAATTCAGGGCTCTGTGCATGCAAAGCATTCCCTCTAATGACAGAGCTACATCTCCAGCCCGGAAGAATTCTTTTTGATCACCCCCACATTCTCATGATGCTAACAGACTCCCCGTTTACCTACTTGTCTGTCCTCATTGCCCTGTGTACATTATCAGGCTGGTATGTCCCAAGTGTTCAACAAAAGTAAAAAAAGGATACTTTCAAAGAAATAAAAAACAAGCCATAAGAATTACAAAGGTGAGCACTGAATTGAATGTTTTTTTTTTTTTTCTGGTTGGAATTTTAAATAGAAGTGAATGTACGTTGCTGCTTTTATGGAGGTAAATAATGGTTTTTAGACAACTACACACATAATCTAATCTATCAATGGACATGTCTTAGCTAGTGAAAATTTAGTGTTTTAGTAAAAATTAGACGTGCTCATCCATCTACTAAGTTAGTGCTGAAGAGGATGAACAGTAGGTCTCATGCTGTGGGGCTGGGGAGAGGCAAGGCAGCAGGGCCAGCCAATAGTTTGGGGCTGGAGGTGTAGCTCAAGGGAGGGATGTGAGTGTAGCATGAATGAAGCCTTCCATTCAGGCCCTTGCACCCCACCCACAATGCAATTTTCCTCTGATTCAGTAAAAGTCCAATTCTGGAAGATCAACCCATAAAAATAATCCAATATAGAAAATAGGCACCAGAGCATCAGTGGAAATAAATCAAATTGCCGTCACCGGAAACTGGGCTCAGTCAGGTGGGTTGGGCACATCCATTCATGTGGCCACTTAGGCAAACAGCTGTGAGGACTTGGGGCAAATACAGAAGAGCCATGTGGACCCAAATAAGAAGGATCCGATTATAGTGACTGGAAAATAACGTCAGTTCCTCCTTGCACTCCTGCCTTCCATTTACTCTTAATTATTTTTATCATTTAAAATTTTGTAAGATAATGGAAGAGTCCTATGGAAGTACAGCATAGCAGAGACAGTTCTGATGCGGCTTTCAGTCTAATCCTCTACCTGACGACAACCCCTGCTCACCCCGCTGCTCCGTCACAGAACCCGGGCATCATGGTGCTCTACCATCTGCTTCGGGCTGTCTCTTTAATCAATATTCAGGAGCGTGCTTTGCAGGGGTCTTGGGATTTTTTTTTTTTTTTTTTTTTAAGAAATGGCTGTAGTGACAACATCCTCATGGCTACTGCGCAGGTCATTGTCGGG
Source organism: Lophiomys imhausi (assembly GCA_907164525.1). Lineage (NCBI taxonomy): Eukaryota > Metazoa > Chordata > Mammalia > Rodentia > Muridae > Lophiomys > Lophiomys imhausi. Next base: position 644,912 of record CAJQZJ010032527.1, read on the forward strand.
TACATTTAATATATCCCAGTCCTCATATGTTTTCAAAGAGACATTTGATTTATTTGTTCATTTGAATTTTAAGTAGTATAGAAAGTGATAGGTTTTTGTGGCGATTTCAAGAATAATTTGTCTGGCAATCCCTCTCCTGCACACCTCCCACATCCTCTACCCCACTCTTCCCTCCAAGTCCTTTCTTATTCACTTTGATGTCACATGTGCTCTGTTAGCTCTCATCCCCAACACCTCTTTTCCATTTCTGACTACATGACCTTTACATACACACACACACACACACACACACACACACACACACACGCACACACACGCACACATGCACACACACAGATTCACACACATGCACACACACATTTTTAAAGCTAGGATCTGCATATTGACAAAGAGCATGTGACCTTTGGACTTCAGGGTCTGAGTTACCTCAATATAATGTTTTCCAAAACCATCCATTTTTCTGCAAATTTCTGTTTTTCTTGGATTTCTTTGTTTGTTTGGTTTGATTTTTTTAAAGGCTTAATAAAATTCTATTATGAGTATATATGTACCACATTCTCTTTGTCCACTTGTCTGTTGATGGACATCCAGTCTGGTCCCACTCTCTTGGTATGGTGACTACAGCAACAGTGATTATTGGCTGTACATGTATCAACATATCACACTTAAAGGCCTGTGGCCCACAGAGGGACTTTAAAATCCTAGGCACAGGTCCCCGAAACACTACTGGAGTAGAATGCAGCCTAAGGTCTCCGTGACTTACTTCTCCCTGCGGGTTGGAAGACTTTCCCAAACTTCTAGTTGTCGGAACCTTCACAAGGTCAGAAAATTAGTGATTCTGTGTCCTTTCCTCACACGTGCACAGGTGGCCCTCAATTGCTGCCCTTCTTGATAGCAAACCCTGGTTAGAGCCTTCCCTGTGAGCTCCCTGCAGCCCCATAGCAGGTTATCTCTGTCGCTCTGTCTGCCTGTCTCCTCCTCACTGGCTAGGCTTGTTATCACAGGAACATGTCTAGATCCAGATTGGGTTTGCAGCTCCGCAGGATGACTGTTTTTAGCCATCTCACTGCCAACAGGATGGGGTGGGCTGCAGCGCTCAGAACACTACCTACTTCAGCTTGGTCACAGCTGCTCACACGCTTCTCCAATGTCACAAAGTCTAGCTCCAGAACAGTGTCCAGCAGGGGCATTGGGCAGCTTGGGACAGTCCATCTCCTTCCCAAAGCCAAGCAGCAAAAGCATCTTGTACCTGGGAGTCTCTGGGGGAGCCTTTTGCACACAAATGATGCCCACATGCTTCCTCCAGCAAAGCTCCACTCAGGGGCAAAGGTACTTTCCCAGCCCTTACCCTGCTCCTGATACTACTGACTACATGTGCTAGGTTCCTGTTCTGAAATGGGTCAGAATTACACAGTCATTGTTTGTTTACTTTTACAAACAGCATGGAATTCTTTGTCACGTGGCTCAATACTAGGCAGAGTTACTATGTAGTGATAGGAAAAAGTGGTAGAGGGAACCAGGACTTTCCTCCTGGCTTTGCTAAATATGCCGGACAACATACACTTATATTTAAGGTACAGAACATGATATTTTGAACCATGCATACGTAGCTTAATGAGTTCATCCACAGGCCTGTCCCTGTACACAGCTGAGGGGTTCATTGTAACACTCAACGCATTTCAGATTAGTGTGCAATAGTGCTAGGGGAGTCACAACCTGAACACTGGTACCCTGCACAAGTGAACGTCATGTCCCTGGATGACATCTGCCCTTCCTTTCCTCTTAGCCCAATAACCTGCATTACATCCCCAGCGTTCATGAAGTTGACTAGATAAGAGGCCATATCTAAGCAAGATCAGTGGTATTTGTCTGTCTTATTTCATTTAGCACAAAGTTCTCCAGGTTAATTCACAATATATCAAGTAACAGATTGTCCTTTTAATAGTCCAATATTCCATTATCTACCATCTACCTATTAATCATTTATCTATATCACCCATATGTCTGTTAATCAATCACCTATCATGTCATCTATATCATATATATCTTTCCATCTACATATCTACCTGCCTATTTATCACCATTTTTCTCATCAATCAATCATCTATTGCTATTTATCTATCATCTGTCTGTTATCTATCATTCGTCTACCATTTATCTATATATCTATCATCTCTCTGTCACCTACCTATATTATCTGCATATTTCACATGTGATTTGTCTACCTACTCATTATCTGTCACTATTATCTCTCCTAGTATACATTTATGCACAAACATATACCACATTTTCTCTACCCACTCTTTCACAGATAGGCACGAGCTGCTAAAGTTGGGGCCATGTAAGTGCCACATCACTAACACAGGCATGCCACTCTCTCTTTGACCTGCTTAGTTCGATCTGTTGGGGATGTCCTCAGCTCCGTGTAGAAGTTCTATTTTAGTTTTGTGTGTCACATTATTCTCCTTGCCACAGTAGTTGTACTGATATACATCTACAGCTCTAATGTGCAAATCTTAAGTGTTCCTTTAAGTCCATATCTCATCGAGAGTTTATCTTGTTAATTTGCACTTGCTTATGGCTATACCTATGAGTAATTTGTGTTGTCCTTTAGAGAAATGCTTATGCAGGTCCTTTGCCTGTTTTTAAATTGTTTGGTTGTTGTTGTTGCTGCTTGTTTGTTTTTGCTGTAGCTTTTGTCATCTTACTTTTGGCCTGTTGGACTACCTTGTGTATTTTCGAGTTGGACCCTACAAACACACGGCTTAAGCAGTGTCCCCTCCAGTGCCTGTCACCTTTTCCTTTGTTGATTGTCGGCTGCTCATCTCAGTCTAATGTTCTCTCGCATCTACTACCTGGGATCACATTGGATCACACTTGTTTCCCACACGTTGCCCTATATGGTGCTGTAACCATGCAGTTTCTCAAAATGCCCATTTTGATTTCACTTTTCTGTGTCACAAGATAGGGGTTCACTTACGTTCTTCTACATATGGCTATCCTGATTTCTGCACACACCCCTTCCATGCCATGTGTCCTCAGTGCCCACGTAAAACATCAACAGGCCATATCTACATGATTTACTTCTGGCTTCTCTGACTCATTCCAATGTTCCGCATACCTGCTTTCCTGCTAAGGCCGTATGTTTTGATCGCCATAGCTATGTATGATTTCGAAATCAGGAATTACAATGCCCTTGCCTTTGTTCTTCTTGCTGACAACTACTCTGTTCCTTCAGGAGCTTTGGTGGTTCCATGTGAGTTTTAAGATTATTTTTATATCTTCATGAGAAGGCTGTTGGAATTTTAACGGGCATTGCATTGAGTCAGTAGAAAGCTTCAGATAGCATGAAATTTTAACAATATTCTTTAGTTTGTTAATACAGAATATCTTTCTGCGTCTTCAGTTTTTTTTACAAACATTTTATAACTCAGCACACAGATCTTTCTCTTCTTTGGTTACATTTGGTACTAAGTACTTTATTCGTTTTTGCTATTGTAGGTGGAAGTACTGTCTTAATTTCATTTTCAGATACAGAGTTCAGTTTATATAGAAATGAACAGAATTGTTACACATAGATTTTGTTTTGTGTGACTTCACTGAGTTTCTTTAATAACTTTCGCAGATTTTTGTAAAAAATACACACATGGTCATATGCAGATATTTGACTTAACTGCTTTGTTTGTTTGTTTGTTTGTTTTTGCTTGTGTAATTGCATTGGCTTAAATTCTCACTACCATGTTGACTGTGGGAAAGAACTCTTTTTTGAACCAGACTCTAACAGAACAGCTTCCTACCACCCCCATTCATCCTGTGTTAACTGTGTACATTTTCAATCATGGGTTTACTGTGTAAATTGCTTCTGTGCCTATTTTTTTTAAAGAGTTTTCATTATGAATGAATGTTGAACTCAAAGTAATCATAAAGGGGAGTTGGCCTCACTTTGTTAATAGGATTTGCCTGCTTAACCACCCTTCATACCAGAAGTGGATTCCATTTGACTACAAGGTGTGTCTGCTAACATACAATTGCGTTTGCTTATGTTTTGTTGAGTATTTTACATCTAACTTTATTAGAAATAAAGGTCTGTAATTCTGTTGTTATGGTGCCTTTGGTGTTGATGACATCATAACGTGACTTGGGAAGTGCTGCTTTCTTCCCCTCCCCCACCCTCTGCCCCAAAAGAATCCAGAGTCATCTAGTCATCTGGAGGGTTTTTTTTTAGTTGAAAGTCTTACGATTCAATCTTAGTTGTTTGGTATATTCCAATTTTCTATTTATTATTGACTCGCTTTTGGTATACAACACACACACTCTAGCACTTTGTGCAAACACATATACACATGCACATACTCTGACACACTCACATACATATAATTAACAATTTTTTAAAGAAAAAAGTTCCTTGTGATTCTCTTTATAGCTTGCAATGAATCTGTTTATTTGAGTCATCTCTTTTTTTCTTGGTTTGGTTAAGAGTTTGTTAATTTTATTTTTTTTTTAAACAAAGGTTAGTATTTTCCTTCTGTGACTTATATTCTCTATTTGGTTTATTTCATCTCTCATTTTTATTATTTAGTTTCTTCTGTTAACTTTTATCATAGATTCTTCTTCCCTTCCTTGTAGTCTTGAGGGCTACAGTGGGCATATCTTGCTAAGTGGGATGTTATTGTAATTCACAGGGTTGTTTGTTTCCTCCTCTAGTCTGGTCTCCAGGGATCTGATGGGCTTTGAGGTAGGGGATAGGCTTGATTCTTTATCTTTTGTGCATCTGATAGAGAAAGTTTTTTCTTTACTACATTGCTTCCATAAAATGTAGTTGTAAGAGTCTGTTTTAAGCTGATAAAGACTTTAACTACATAAAACTACTATGATTTCACTTCCCCTACCCATCATGTTTTATGTTATTAATATAACTATTTATAACTTTTATACAGTGTTTTCATTTAGATTTTATTTTATTTGTTTTTTGTTTTGTTTTGGTTTGGTTTTGGTTTGGTGGTACTAGGAAGCAAAACTAAGACCGTGGGCATCCTAAGCAGGTACTCTTCCACAGAGCTTACATCCCCAGCCATGTTTTACCTTGTTATTTCTATACCAGAATTAAACGCAACAGTCCCAGTGTGGTATTAAAGTGTTCTGAGATTGTCTTAGTGTCTCTTCATCAGGGCTTTTCTGCTGCAGTGGATTCCCATGGCACGGACCAGCAGGCATTTGTTTCTACTTGAAGAACTGGGGCTGGAGAGATGGTTCAGTGGCTAAGATCACTGGCTGCTCTTCCACTGGACCCAGGCTCAAAAGCCATATAACCCAAGCTCCAGGGGATCCAACACCCTCTTCTGGTCTCGCTTGGCCATTGTACTCACATGTACATACGCACACACATGTATACATATGTACACATAATTAAAAATAATAAGTAAGCAATCCTTCAACTTGGGGAAGTAACTCCCTTGAACAGTCCCTGAAGTCAGGTCTGGTGGTAATGAGAGCCCTTGTTTATTGATCTGAGAAAGCCTTTGTCACCCATCATTTCCTGGGGCTAGTACAGGACTCTTGGCATCCATTTGCCTTTCAGTATGTTGACAATTTCATTCCATATTCTCTCAGCCTGACACTTTCTCCTGAGAAGATAATAACTTTCATTTCTTTTAGTCTTTGATTCTCCATAGCATACTTTACAAACACAAAGATATGTGGCTCTTTCCTTCATTGGATTGGACTGTCGTATGCCTCTGAGGTCCCCAGCTCTACATATCCACACTCTCCCATGAGTCCCAAGCTTTTGTTCACTATTTCAGGCAAGCTTTCTGCCTTTTTATACTCTCTTTTCATTCTGGAACCTCCATTGTGTGTATACTCGTCTACTGAAGGTGGCACTTCAGTACTTTAGAACCCACTCAGGTTTCTTTGCTCTTTTTCTTACAGATGATTTCATGCAACCTCTCTTCACATTCATAGATTGTTTCTTTTGCTTAGCAGTGTTGACTGTAGATGCTCTCTACTGCATTGTTTTTCTCATTCATTGCGCTCACTAGCTGGAACTTCTGTGTTGGTACATCTTTATGATATAGATATGTTGAATTTCTAGTCTTCTGTATTTTATTTTCCTGATTTCATTTGTCTGTGCATCTGTTTTTCTTTTATTATTTTGTGAGCTTCCTTAAAGTAATTGTTTTAACCTGGTATATATGAAGACTGATTTTTGTCCCCAGCACCTCATAAAACTGGACCTGGTGGCTCACAAATCTGTATGCCCAGGCCTCAGGATATAGACACCAGGATAACAGAGGTTCAATGTCATCCTTGGCTACTCGGGGAGTTTTAGGCTTGGCGGTCTTTATTTTTTCACCCATTTTGTAGATGTTTGTCTCTTTGGAGCTGGTTCCTAGCACGATCTTAGTTCTTGTGGTGATGCTACTTTTGCCTGACTCTGTGATTTGGGAAGTTTCTCATGGGTGTGTTTGCATGTGATAGAGTAAGGAAACCTCACCCTAAGGATTCTGTACTGAATGAATCTCACCCTGCCTGTTCAAGGCCTTGGGATGGCTGATACTTCTGTCCAGCAACACAAGGACAGAGCCTGTAGCTGATTTCAGGTGTTGAGAGGGCTCCATAGTGCCCAGAGCTGTTTCATACACATGGGAAGGTTTATGGTTCACCTATGATTCCCAGGCAATGGGCTGTTACTGTCTCACAATTAAACAGTGGTGAAACCAGGGTGTGAGGCTCCTTCTGGCTCTTCATGTACCCACAGAGGGCAAACTTATCAGAGGCATGGCTGGTCTCTGAGCAGGCTCCAGTAGGTCCCTGGGTAGATAGAACTGCCTCTGAACTGTGCCGAGTGGGGCTGGGATCAGATCTCAGGATGCTCCAAGATACACATCTGAGTCCAATGTTGATGGGGCTGTTGTTGGGTATGCACACAGGTGCTGCTTCTCTCAAGTTCTGCATATACAGAACTGTGTCCAAACTAGGAGAATGGGCTAGGAGCCATGTCACATGATCTTAAAAAAAAAAAGAGCTCAGTACCAGGTCAAGTTCAGAGGGCCTGTAAGTGGAGACAGAGCCTGGTCCCTCACAGAGTACGGCTGGAATCTGGAAGCAAGTCACAAGGGTAATTCAGAGTTCTCAGCTGGACTGCGGGCAAGAGGCTTGTTCCCCATACACAAACTTATGTTCCTGGACCCCTCAGTAGATGGTAGTGGAACTGAACCATAGAATAGTGTTGGGATCCACAATGAGGAAGGAGGCTGCCAGGTCCACTATGGTATCATAGAGGAGTGTGTGCCCCGAGGGCTCCCAGATGAGCAGAAGTAGAGCAGGTTACAGCTGAGTTATTCTACCACTTAAGAAACCCACATTTGATCCACTGTCAGCAGGCATGCGATGGGGCCACAGAGAGGTATGGCTCCTGTTTGGGTCAGTCAGAACACTGGGCTGGTTCCTTGGGAATAGAACCAGGGTGCTGGTGGGAGCAGCTTTCAGCCAGAGACTGCAGTGGAGACCTGGGCTCTTCTCAAAGCCACTTTCCTTAGTCATGGGGTTTTCCTTACCGGGCATTTCCTCCCTACACTTTTTTTCTCTTGATGGCTGAGTGAACATGGTTTCACTGGGGATAGAAACTGCACACCTCATTCTGCAATCTTTCCAACATCAGTAAAAGAAACCTTTTCCAGAAGTGTTTTCAAGCCCTATTCAGTTTCCATATGACAGTGATCATCTTGAATGGATGGTTGCTGTACTGCTAAGACAAGAGAACAGTGCTGTGGATAAGCTTCCCACCCCTGGTCAACTGTCAAGGAGGACAGGTTGGGTTTTGGTGTCAGAGGGTTCATCCCATGATCACTCAGCCATGTTTCTTTGGTCCCACCCTCTTGGCATGACATCCTTTACTGTCATAGGACCAAAGAGGCCCAGAAATGAAAGAGACAGGAAGGAGCAAGGGTCCAAAAATGACCTTCAATGGTACATCATCAATTTCCTTCCATGAGGCTCTACATGTGAACATCCATCTCCTACACAGGCCTTTGAAGGGATTTAAGATGTAGACTATTGAAGTTCCTCCTCCACAGTACAAAGTCACAGATGTAATATAATGTGTTCATTGTAGTTAGTGGGACCTTGCAGAAGCTTACAACATATTAGTGGAGGTGGAAATGGTAGCTCATGTTAGTGATGGAGGTGAAAACGGTGGCTGTGTTAGTGGTGGAAGTGGATTGGTGGCTGTGTTAGAGGTGGAGGTGGATTGGTGGCTGTGTTAATGGTGGAGATGAATTGGTGGCTGTGTAAAAGGTGGAGATGGATTGGTGGCTGTGTTAAAGGTGGAGATGGATTGGTGGCTGTGTAAAAGGCAGAAGTGGATTGATGGCTGTGTTAGTGGTGGAGATGGATTGGTGGCTGTGTTAGCTGTGGAAGTGGATTGGTGGCTGTGTTACCTGTGGAAGTGGATTGGTGGCTTTCTACTGCTGTGATGGATATGATCCTTATTTGCTTTCCTATACTGGGAGTGTAGGTCAGGCTCTGTGACCCACAAACTAAGAAGCTTTGATTTAATTTTTTTCACTTTTATCCATTGTTTCCCTTCTATTTAAGCAAAGCAATCCAGATAATGAGTCTTTGTGCTGCAGTCTCCATAGATAGGATTCCAGGCTCTTCCCATTGTACCCCATCTCGCCTTCATCTGGAGTCATAACTCAAGCAGAAGCAGTTTTCACTCCCAGTGGTTCAAATACCAGGGATGTGGGGTTTCCGACTCTCAAGAGCTGGTTCTCCAACGTTCTGCACATAAGCTGGGTATCCTAAATCCAGTCAGATGCAGATGTTGGTGACCACAGTTCTGGTCAGACACCATACACTGAGCAGTCAGTCCACAATCCCGTTCTTATTTTGGACCCCATTTCAGACTTGCCACCAGCATTCAAGCACAGTCAGTCTCTCTCTCTCTCTCTCTCTCTCTCTCTCTCTCTCTCTCTCTCTCTCGTGCTCTGTGTGTGTGTGCATGTGTGTGCACATCTGTGTGTAAGGTGTGCATGAATGGAGAACAGAAATCAACATTAGATATCTTCCTCTATGGCTTGTACCTGGATTTGGAGGCAACGTCTGTCAGTGAACCTGGAGCTCACTGATTCAGCTAGATGGGCTAAGTCCCAAGTTTGTTTGCCTCCCAAGAGGTGGGATTATAGGCATCTGCTCATGTGCCCAGCTGTTTACATGCATGATGGAAGTTGAACATAGATCCTCATGCAAGCACACAGCACTGTACTAATAGAGCCAGTCCCCAACCCCAAGTCAGCACACTTTAAAGTGGGATCTGTTTATTTAAAATTCTATCTCTAATCCAGATATTATCACTAGATGGTCCTTGGGCTGAGTTCAGCACAGGCATTTGTGTTCCATCTGCCCTGGTCAAGAAGACCTATCATCAACTAAACAAAGAAATGAATTTGTATTACATTGAATGCATTTTATATTTATATAAATATAAAAATTTAGAGATGTGTTATTTTCAAAGGATTTGGATTTCTTTTTCTTTTTGGCAAAGTTAGCAATGTCAGACTCATGGTCCATCCATTCCCTGTGGATATGGCTGACATTTTCCTGTGGGTCATAGTAATTGTCACTGAGATGGATAATGGTTGCCATTTGCCATTATAATCAAGAATTTTGAAACCCTAGTCCATGTCTCTCTCTTTCTTTGCCCGTTAGGTTTCACTAGGCTTAGAGTGTATGGTTGTGGCATTACTGCTGTTTCTTCCCAACACCAAAGGAGGGAAAACAAAGTGCCAAAGCTTTTGCTGTGCATCATGGAAATTGACATTTCATGTTTGTAGTCTACTCTATGATCCTTGGGCAGTTTTGGCTTTAGATTTTTTTTTTTTTTTAGCTGTGTGCATGTTGTGAGGGTGGCTATAGTGTGGATGTGTTTTGTGAATACAGATGCCCGAGGAGTTCAGAGCCAGCACATTGTAGAGCTGTGGTTCGGAGCCACCTGGAATGGATGTAGAAAACTAAACTCAGGTCCTTTAGAAAAGCAGGATGTGGTCTTAACTGTGCAGCCATCCAGGGGTGATTTTTGTCACTGTTTTATGATGAAAGAAACTCTAGCTTGGGTGCTGGTAATTTGCCCAAGGTTATAATTCATAAGGACTCATAATCTAGATATTTCTGCCTCTGAGCCTGTGGTTGGAACTACTACACTGCTTTTGTGTGCTTTCTTCACACACAAATGATAAAATCAGCCCCTAACATGCTTCCTTCATCTCTCAGAAAAGCAGACAAATATTGATTAAATGCAGTCTCACTATTGAAAATTAAGCAGTCAGTTTTGAAGCACTCCAACTCTTGCACATTTGTGTTACTTGGCGGTGGGCTGGCTTTAATAATATGCTTCATGATTTCCTTTTTCACTTGCTGGTTTGAAATATCCAACATACAGGTGGGAGGATGGCGGAGCAAAGAAACAGCATCAAGTCACTTTCTTTTCTTTTCAATTGAACTTACTGTGACACATAGGAGCTGCATTATGAAAGATGGCGAGTTTCTTAAATGATGGTTGATTCCGGCACATCTGCAAACACTTGACATGTAGGAATCCATGCATCTCAAGTGTGTGAGCAGAGGGGATGTTATCCCTGCATCTGAGGAAGTAGAGCCATCTAAATGCAGTCCCCAGCAGTCTGGGTCCTGTGCTGCCCTGAAAGGCCTTACACTCCTTTTCCAGTCGAAGCTCTTGCGACTCAGTTGGGTGTGGCTTCCTGGTTCAACAGTTTTCCTGGTGGCATTACACTATTGCTCCTCCCAGTTGTACCATTTGGATTGTTTGCAGGTGTGTTTGTGTGTGTGTGCGTGTGTGTATGGATGCATGTGTGTGTGTGTGTGTGTATGTATAGATGTATGTGTGTGCTTGTGTATGGATGTATGTGTGTATGCATGTGTGTGCACGTGTGATGGATGCATGTGTGTGCATGTGTGTATGGATGCATGCGTTATATGTATGTATAGATGTATGTGTGTGCTTGTGTATGGATGCATGTGTGTGCATGTGTGTATGGATGAATTTGTATGTGTGTATGTATGCATGTGTATGCATGTGTGTATAGATGTATGCCACTGTGTGGAGACCAGAGACCACCTACAGGTGTTGTTCCTCAAGTGCTGCCCACCTTCTTTAAAGCAGAGACTCTCCCTGGCCTGAGCTCACCAGGTAGGCAAGGCTGACCAGCTAGTGAGTCCGGAGCTGCCTCCCTCTGCCTCCCCAGAGCTGGGATTACGAGCTGCACTACCACAGCTAGCTTTTTGTGGATTCTGAGAATTGTCTCCATGCTTGTACAGCAAGCATATGCCCAATGCCCAGCCCTGCCATCTCTTCAGCCCAATAAGTCCTTATATAAACCAAATCTTTTTGCCTGTGTCCCGCCATTATTATGCAGCATGCATTATAATAATAGAGTGTGTAGCCTGTTTCACACTGTAACAAAGGCCCATGAGGCTATTTGCCTAATGGTCACAATGAGATTGTAGGGAAGCAGGGATTGCGTGGGCATCCGCTCAGAGAAAAAATGAAATGACCAGAAAGACGACAATCTGTTTGCTTCTTTCTTCCATGCATGAATGCTTTTAAGAGCTCAGCAAAGAGAGAAGAACGGCCGCTTAACTGTGCACTGCACAATTTATTGTCATAAACCTTCTAGGGAGTCACAGCTCAAATAGCGGCTTGGACAAACGGGAACAGACAGCCAGTTCAGTGTCTTTGGAGACAATTCAAAGGCTTTAAAGAGTGTTTCTCCTCAAGGGAAGAGAGTGTCTTTATGGCCAGCATAGGTATTTGAGTTCAGTCAGAAATTGTCTGAGAGCATCCTGGGATCCATAGGACACTATGCTTCCCAGCATCTTCCCATGTGTCTGGTTCACAGGCATATTCTCTTTCTCCTTGGCAACTATCACAAAGAGCTCCTTCCAGAGCCTGGGGGAGCTGGAAGGGAACTTAATACCCCCAATCCCTCTCAGAAGCATGTACCCCCATAGCTTCCCTCTGGACTAAGAATACACTATTAGTCACTACCCAGGCAGCAAAAGCCTCCTGTTCTTAGGAAAAATGACCTAGTAGGAGCTAGGAATGGCTGTACTTGAGACTTCTCTGAAGTTGCTATGGATTTCCTACCTCTGTGTCTGGTTATAGAACAACTGGTTTATTCCTTCTTCTTTCAACCACACTTAGAATTGCATCTCCAAATCAAAGGGCTTACTCAGATATTACACTTTGTGTGTGTGTGTGTGTGTGTGTGTGTGTGTGTGTGTGTGTGTGTATAATGCATGTCCATGAGTAAGTACATATATGGAGACCAGAGGACCATCTCCAATGTCATTCTTAAGGCTCTGCTTACCTTATTTCTTGAGACAGTCTCCCATTGACCGTGGACTCCACAAGTTGCCTGTGGTAGCTGGCCCCAATACCCCATCTCTACCTTCCTAGTTATGGGTTTATAAACATATATGCCAGAACAGCTGCTTTTTTGTACATGAGTTCTGGAGACTAAACAGGGCTTCATGCTTTCAGGACAGGCACTTTATAAATTGAGACATCCCCATAGCACTAGATAGTACATTTCCCATTAAAATCACTCCAAGAAGACGTGGAAACAAGAGGGAGAATTTGGTGAGGGAGTGTCTGGGAGGGTAAGCCAGAGCAGGGATGAGTAGGAACAAGACACAATTTATATATGTATGAAATTGTAAAAGGATAAATAAAAGCCACTCTACAAATAAATCATCCCTGCCAAAGGCTGGCCTGCAGGTGTTAACCCAGAACAGGCTCATGTGCCATCAATCCACATTAACTGAAGGCTGGAAAGTTGGGAAATATTGGAACTAAAGAAATAATAATAGATGTGTTTCCTGTGTACTGAGTTCCCCTAAGGCAGCTGCTTTTTTTTTTTTTTTTCTTCAGAGAAATCACTAAGAAGGTGTTTTTAGGCAACTGGTTCTAGATTCCAATTGTTACTTATTTATCTTTAAAGAATATTTTTATTAAACTATTTGAGAATCCCATACAATATATTCTGATCATATTCACCTCCAACTCCTCCCCTTAACTTCTCTCAGATCCACTCCATCTCCCTACACCTCCAACTTGTTGGGGGTTTGTTTGTTGTTATTCAATAACCCATTGATTCTAATTTGTTCTGTCCATATGCTCCTGAATGTGGGACCATACACTGGAGCATGGTTGACATACCAAGAGCCATATCCTTAAAGAAAATGGGGCTCTCTTTTATCAGAAGTTAATAGCTCCTCAGTTAGGGGTAGAAGCTCATGAATGACCACACACACACACACACACACACACACACACACACACACACACACAC
>CAJQZJ010032527.1:674171-688339 GCA_907164525.1 Lophiomys imhausi
ATGAGCCCTGGATGAGACTGATCTCATTTGCAAATTGCAGAAAAATGAGAGTCTGAGGTCTGTTTTCTAGCTGTGTGAACACTGCTGTACTGAGAACCTACTAAGACCGAGATAGTGAATGCTGTGCTATGTGAGTTTTAATCACTAAAAAATAAGAATGAGTAGTTTTTCCAGTAGAATGGATGTTGGTGCCATTCTCATGAGTCCTTTCATGATCATTGTCCTTGATGCTATTGGTACCTGACAGTCCTTCATGCGCTGCCAAAGCTGATAGAGTTGTACAACCTTGGATTAATAGAACTCCGTGATATAATACATTAAGTCAAACGGTATTCGATCACCATATTCAGCCACTTTTGACCATTGAAAATAGCAATTTCATATGATTCAAGCTGGCGCGTAGTAAAACATCATAATATAACTGTAGTGTAGCCTGTCACTTGCTTTTAGCTACATCAAAATTCAGTGCCAAGCACACTTAAGTGGAGTTTTGTTTTTATTTTTATTTTGTATGTGTATGCATGTAACTGTACATGTATGCATATGTGGGACTGTGGGGTTATGAGTACACATGTGGATATTCATGTCAGTATTAGGTGGTGTTTTTCAGGTCCTGTATACCTTTTTTTGAGACAGACTCTCTGTGGGGCTTAGAGTTACTATTTAGGACAGGCTAGTTGGTCAGGGAGCCCCAGAGATCGGCCTGTCTCTGCCTCTGCCATGCTGGGATTACAAGTGAATAACTGCACCATACCCAGCTTTTTTTTTTTTGACACAGGGTTTGTCTGTGTATCCCTGCACGTTCTGGAACTCACTCTGTAGACAATGCTGGCCTCGAACTCAGAGATCTGCCTGCCTCTGCCTCCCGAGTGCTGGGATTAAAGGCGTGCACCAATAAGGCCTGTCTTCCATCCCCACCTCTCTCTGTGGATGCTGGGGATGGAATCTGAGTGCCCACACTGCACAGCAAGTACTGACAGACACAGCTCCTCGGCCATCCTTTATCTTGTTGATGAGTGTGTCCTGGAGTGGCCAATAGACATCATTCGGTTTGTCCAGTCCTCTGGTTTTTCTGCCCTTGGCTTCCATCTTCAGCTTCACCTTCCTTCTCTGTGAAGTAGAGTTGGGAGCCAGGACCATGGCTGGACTTATATAAATTACCAAGCACAAAAACACAAAGCCGAGATTGGTACTGAGTCTAAGAACTATAGAATCCCCGTGACTATGTGGTTAATTGGGCTCTGAGCTTCCCTTAGACACGCGTGAATTTCAGTTGCCCACCTTCTACAAATGTCTTCTCTCTACATTCTAATCTGATCAGTGCTAATTTGGAGAATTCAAAGAAAATCTAGAAAAATACAGAACCCTTCCCCCAGGTATCTAAGATGCTAGGCGCTCCACAGAACACCCTGGCAACCGTTCCACACTGCCTTGGCTCTGTTTTCCCATGTGTTGTTGGCCAGGGGAGGGACATGTCCCAAAGAATAAACATCTGCCCTTCTTTCTTTTTTTTTTTTTTTTTTTTGGTTTTTTTTTTCGAGACAGGGTTTCTCTGTGTATCCCTGACTGTCCTGGACTCACTTTGTAGACCAGGCTGGCCTTGAACTCACAAAGATTCGCCTGCCTCTGCCTCCCGAGTGCTGGGATTAAAGGCGTGCGCCACCACCGCCCGGCTAAAGATTTATTTTATTTATTTTATGCATATGTGTGCTCTATCTGCATGTACACCTGCATTCCAGAAGAGGGCACCAGATCACATTGTGGATGGTTGTGAGCCACCATGTGGTTGCTGGGAATTGAACTCAGGACCTTTGGAAGAGCACTAGGCAGTGCTCTTAACCGCTGAGCCATCTCTCCAGCCTGCCCTTCTTTCTTTAGACTACTTCTCCTACTCTGATTCCTGGCCATCTACTTATCTTTCTGATTCCAGAGTAGACTTCAACCCTACCCTCCCCACGTGACCCTTCACACATACTCCCAAGCCACAAGTAGGTTCCTCAGAGGGAGCACTCACTAAATCCAGCATCCCAGGAACAGAGCCAGCACCTACAGTCACCCACTGTGACTTGAGTCAGCCATTGCCCATGACAACTTAGATCACAGACCCTAGACCTCAATGTTTAGGACCTAGCCTGAGATGAGGAAAGGGAAGAGGATCCTTCATGTCATTGTTTCTGTTTGTGTGGTAATGTTCTATTTATGCTGTCATGGAGCCTTAGCATGGCTGCCTTTATGCTAAGCCGAGTCTTCCCGCCTTTTAACCAAATGCCTTTTCATTCATGGGATCACAAGGAAGAAGGTGGATGGTTTTATGTGATATCTTTCTTTGGCTACTTAGCAAAACAAAAGCTTGGCAACCATTCCTCTCCCCCCATAAATAGCATCTTGCCTAATTAAAACCACAACGATAGTCCTTCTGGGTCAGTAAATTCTAAGGATCTTCTTAACCTGGTGTTTCCATTTAACTAGAATTTGCCTAATGTGTGGATCCTTCCATGGCCTGAGAGTTAGGCAGGCAGCCTCCATAGGCACAGTAAAATCTGTGTTAGTTCAGGTTTCATCCCAACACATCTTCTGATCACTGATTCAGGAGCTTAGGAACCTTATGGGCGAAGGTGAACTTCTTCCTCCGCAATGCAGGAAAAGTGTGTCAGCTTCCAGGGAGCCGCACATTGCCTTTGATTGTATAAATAGAAAAATTGTACCATCACTCGCACAGTGAGTTCTTTCCACATAGTGCATAAGTGCAGCTCTTCCCTGGCACTTAGAAGAACTGGCTCCCTCTGTGTAAGATGTGTGGTTGCAGGGGGTCTGTCCTCCTTGCTAGAGTTCAAGTTCCCTGAGAGCAAGGACACCATTGTGTAGCTGGCATGTAGTTCGCATTCTAAATACAGCAATATGTTTTGCCGAAAGAGGGAGAGCCTAACAGGGAGGTCAGGGGAACCTCTCAGGAAAAATAACAAGGGGATATGTTTTAAGGGAGGCTGTGTTTTGACTTACAGATATGAAAGATACATGTTTCTCAACGTGGTAATTGCACTGACATTTTCTCATGTTCTAATCCTTTGAAGACTGATGTTCTCTTAATAGCAGGTGTCTTCTCAATAGTGGGTTTTTTTTTTTAAATAGAATTCAATAGATTTCTTTAGCCTAAAGCTAGTCCAGGAAAATGGAAAGGCAGATGCAGCAGGGGCTGGAAATTTGTCCCTGTGTAAAGAGTTGAACATCATTATAATAATATTAGCTGGAGAGAGACTTGGGCACAAGCTCATGGTGATGGAGCACCCTAAAGAGGATCAGGGCTTGGTGACAGAAAAAGAAGTCCTGTTTCCATCTATCCAAGCAATTGAAGATGGGGGGAACTTAGGCTTGAATTGAAGACATAAGGCTGAGCCCTGTGTAATGATGGATTTGGTACTACATGGATTTGGGCATTACTCTTTGCCATCACCTGACTGAGGACTTAGGATAAGTTAATTAAGCTTCCAATAACATTATGGTAAGATGAAGCAATGGTCACTCCATAGGGGTTCTGTAATAGAAAAACTTACACAAGATTTTCAAAGGGAACTGTTGCAGACTCTTAAAGCCTGGTCATCATTTTTGTCTGATTCATCCAAGATAAATCTTGGGTTTCAGTCCTTTGTAGGAAGACACCCAATCTTTGAGCTCATATGCCAGATTTGGGTATCTCCACATCTGGAAGCAGATGTTTAAATAAAATAGTAGCAACCAAGGGAATGCGGCAGCAATGCAGAATTTGTTCAGCCTGTAGAATCAAGCCTCGAGCTTTGAGGCTCAGAATCTCCATTTCTGTAAAATGCCAAGCAATTTGTTCACTTCTTCTGCCTGTGTAACCTCCCCACTGACTCAGGATTCAGGAACTGGCTGATGGCCCAGACGCCGAGCACCTTAGTTAAGAGTCTGTTCCGGGAGCAGCTGAGCCAGCCCCTGTGACTAGAGAAGACTTCACTGTGGAGGAGGCAGCTAAAGGAATGAGAAACCAAGCCATTTATCACTAGGTGCTTAGAAACAGCATAGCCTTCTCATCAGGACAAATTCTGCCGGAGCCCCCATTCTGCTGCTCACCAGCTTGGTGGTCTGAGCAGGCCCTGCCTCTCAATTCCCTAAACCCCTTGAATAGTTCTGGCCTAAATTAAGTACTCACTGTTTGTTGAATAAATGCTACAGAGAGTGACCTCAGTCATTCATTTTATTTTGTTGTGCTGTTGTCCCTTATAACTGTGGGTGGTGTAAGTACACAGTCCTTAATAAGTGAAGTTGTTCCCCAGCATTAGCCGGGATATGTGTGTTCCTATCATCCAGCTGCCCAAAAGACTGGCTCACAACCTGCCGCCTTCACTGTTCCCTCCACAGCTTCATACATCCCCTGTCTGGGTAATCCGGAGAAGCATGACTTTTACAACTCGTTCCCTGGTTTGGATGATGAATGAGATCAGTTAAACCATTCAGTTCTCCCAATGGCACCCAAATGCTGATGCTGAATGAAAAGGGTGTCTGATAAATTGTTTGTTGTCATTAAGGCTTATTTTTCATATGGGTTTGATGGCTCTCCCCACCTCACTCATTGTCCAACACACAAAGATAACTATTACAAAGGATGCTCAACAAATGATCCTTGAAGCTGTCTGGTGCCCTACCCAGGAAGTGAGAACTAGTGTGTAACACCATTAGATGGGATGCCTTGTGTGATTATGAAGCTGTACTTCACTTGCATCCTTCCACCATTCTCAGCATGGCTCCTCTCCCTTCTCTCCACAGCCACACCATCTTTGTGGCAGCTGAGATCCAGTTCTGAATTTCCTGTGATACCAATTTTAAAGATATCCATCCAATACCAAAAATGTACTTTCTGAATAACAATATCATACAAACACAAACTTTGAACAATGCAATTTATCTAGCATATAGATTCTTTTAAGGTATACAAAATTACAAATGCATCTTTGTATAACTCACAAGGAGGTTGAATTATGAACATAAAAGCCCCCACTCATGTCACCTCTGGTATTCTCCTCACACATAAGTCTTTTCTAAGACGTCATGCTGTTTATCTCCATCATAGTAAGTACTTGAAACATATTGGCAGCTAATAATTGAACAATGGTGGATGGATGGATGAATGGATGGATGGATGGATGGATGGATGGATGGATGGACAGGTAGATGGATCAGTAGAATGAATACATTTGAACACACAGGCAAAACTCACAAAGTGAACATTAGTGTAAAATGTGTTGCTACTTACTTGATAGATTTACCAGCTTTCAGTGGCCAGCAAATACCCAGATAAACTTTAAAGAGGAAATGCTTTGTGAGGGGTCTCTGGCCTCAGTCACTGACCTCTGACCCTGTCATGTCAGCAAACACATCATGGTGGGAGCACATAGTAGATAAGACTCCTTCCTCATCCCTGAGATGCTGGGGGCTGAAAGGGAGGAATGACAGGGTCCCAGTGTTTCTTCAAGGGCAAATTGCTTCAAAGCTATGCCCTCTCTCACCTTTACAATACAAGTAGAGTACCAGGTGAGGTGGCCCCTGTCTTCTGAGGAAAGTCAGTGGTCAAAGTCGTCAGTACAGATTAGTGCTGGGGTGGTTTGCAACATCTGCCCAAGGATTCTAAGCACATGCCAGTGGAGCCATTCTGCCAGTCAATGGTCAGTGCACAGATGGGCACAGAAGAGACATGTGGCCAGAGTGTCCATGGCTGTGGGCATCTAGTTCTGAATGTCCCATGGTCCCATCCTGCTCAGTATGGAACACCTCAACACCGGAGCCAGACCTACAGCTAGGTTTTATGAAGGATGAGTGGCAGTCCCTAGGGGCAGTCAGCCTGAAGCTGTCAAGAACTGCTCTTGCCAA
Organism: Lophiomys imhausi; assembly: GCA_907164525.1. NCBI lineage: Eukaryota > Metazoa > Chordata > Mammalia > Rodentia > Muridae > Lophiomys > Lophiomys imhausi. The sequence goes on from CAJQZJ010032527.1 coordinate 680,055, forward strand.
GTGGGGCTGCTGAGAACCTGAGGTCCCGGCACTGGGACAGAGAGGCTGGATATTTTCCTTTTTGTTTGTTTTTGTTTGGCTTTTTATTTTGTTTTGTTATTGATTTTAGTTTTTTTTTGTTAATTTGTTCATTTTTCTTTTGTTTGTTTGTTTGTCTGAGACAGGGTTTCTTTGTGTAGTCCTGGCTGAGACTGGGCTAGCTTCGAACTTGGAGATCCACCTGCCTCTGCCTCTTGAGTACTGGGATTAAAGGTGAGTCAACATTACTGGCTAAGACACTGATTCTTAATGTCTAACAAGTTAATTTACATTCAAAACTAGATCCAGTGGAAAACTTTTAAATGTCTGAAAATAAATTAGTTGCTTATTTATTAAGATGTGCTATACATGTAAAATGTATACTACAACTAGCTAGAAAAAATACAATCCCTCATTCTATTTATTTTATAATTATGTTTATTACTTCAAGTTACATCTCCATCACAGTCCCCTCCCTCCACCTGTCTTGGTCCCACCCCCTCATTCTCTTTTATTCTGATTACATATTAAGATTACACATTTGGACCAGGCATGGTGGCACTTGGGAGGCAGAGGCAGGTAGATCTCTGGATTGAGGCCAGCCTGAGTTGAATTCTCTGACTCCAAGACTGTTTGCCATTTCCTCTTTTGTTGTGTGTATTCTACTAAAAGATCTTGTTTTAGTTCAAAACGTCAAACTTTAAAACACAGTTCTAACCATCAAATTAATTTTCCCTGGTCATAATGGTTTAGTAAGTACATAATGAACTGTAAGAGACAAACTAGCTGGCTTGCTCAGGTTACTTTCTCATCCAACCCAGGACTATATGTCCAGAAGATAGTTTGGGAGGGCCTGGGGAGAGGTTTTTGTTGCTGTCAGTGTAATCTCTCCATCCACCACGCCGATGGTGAGAAAAGCATGTTCAGGAAGAAAGTAATCATCAACTCCTGACTTGTTTCATCGTTTCTGAGTCTCTTGTCTCATGCATCGAAGAGATAGGACACCACACACATTGCTGGAGTGTCCACCTTTGTGCTTACAGCTATGATGTCAGGTGCTACGTACGCAGTGTGTTGGTTTTTGCATCTAGGAACAATCGAGCAGAAGGGATGTGACTCAAACCTACTGCAAACACCAATGAAAACCTTAAATGTGCTAATAGCCGTGGGCCACAAATCCTGTTGAGATTATTAATGCTCATTATGACCCATGTAGTCAGTCCTTGATGACTCCCCCAAGCACTTGCCACATATATGTGCCTTTCATTGTCTTTGCTTATTTTCCCCCAAGTAGTCTCCAAAGGGCCCATGTTTTCTCTTGTGAGCATGTTCTCCATACTTAGCCCTTTCTTTTTATAAAATAAATAATCTTACCCACTCCTGCCCACGGCAGGCATTAAACCCCTGTGAGCCCTGAGCACACTTTTGTGCTTGTCCACACTCCCTGGAACACGGGAACAAACCTGCTCTGGGCTAATTAGGATTGACTTGAACACATATCAGCAGCTGTTAACTGTTCCCTTTGAAAGGGGCCCATTTTGCCCTTTTCAATGAACCTCAGAAAAGAGGTCCCTCCATGTCCTGTGTTCCCAGCCCTGGTGTTTGTTCTCTCAGTGATTTCTGGGATGCAGTCAAGTTGCTGCTGTGTACTGTAATCTTGGCTTGGCTTCCTGGGACAAGAGTTCAGCCCTTTCTTCAAATTCCATCATTTTTTCCTGTCTCATATTTTCATCCCATCTCATCCAAATGCATTCCCTCTTCAGTGAGTGAGGCTTTCTCCTATTTCCCATGGTTTATCTTTTGAGCGAGAGATTTCTCATTTTCTAATTTTAAAAATTAAACATTTATGTGGTGTGTGTGTGTGTGTGTGTGTGTGTGTGTGTGTGTGTGTGTTAGTGCATGCATACGCCTATTGTACAAATACCCATGCTATGTTTGGAGGTCAGAGGGCAACTCGAGAGACTCAGTTTCCTCTTTTTACCATGTGGGTCCTGGAGATTGAAATCAGATTATCAGGCAGATACATCAATGCACAGACCCATCTTGATGGCCCAGATGTTTTAGTTTATTTTTAATATGTGTGTGAATATTTTGCCTGCATGTATGTCTGCGTACTATAATTGCATCTAGTGCTGGAGGAGGACAAATGAAGGTGTCAGATCCCCTGGGCTAGAATAACAAACAGTTGTAAGCCTCCATGTAGTTACAGGGAATTGAACCCCAGTCCTCCGGAAGAGCAGCAACTACTCTTAGCTGTTGAGCCTTGTCTCCAGCCTAGAGCTTCCCAGTGAGCCTAGGACAGGAGCACTCCAGTGGGTTGAATCTATTTAGACAGGACCAGTTTCATAGTCTTATGTACCCAGGAGAATTTGGAAAGGCAAGGATTTTATACTTTAAAAATACTAGATAGAGCCTCAAGATGTAAGAAGAGAACAGAATTAAGGAGTGCAGGTTCTGGGGACAGCGTGGACCCCCCACTGCGAGCGCTCATCAGACACTGATGGAAAAAGAATCGGCTCACCTAGTCCTCCAGGTTGCCTTTGGTAATCTATTCAAAAGGCTTTTATTAGGCATGCATATTAATCTATTTCGCAACTTTGAGCAATTCAATTACTTTACAGATTTGCATGTGTGGGGGGAGGTGTGAGACCCACTCACAAGCGTAAAAGGCTGCTGTTGTTCCCCAGGTTCCTGCTGTCCACCTTGTTTTTGAGACACACAGTCCTAGTATGAAACTCACCTGTAGACTAGGCTGGTTGTCCCAAGAGAGCCACTGTCTCTGCTTCCCACTGCTGGGGTTATAAGTTCATGCTGTTGTGCTTGGCCTTTTAACATGGGATCACGTCCTTGTGCTTGGAAGGCCAGCACATGCCAGATGAGGGTCTCTGCAGACCCTTTGTGTGCATTCTCTGACACCTTTACTTTTCAGCCAATGCTGCCTTGACTCTGAGTCATTAAGATTAATTGAACTTTTAAGGAAAGCAGAGTTCTCCTGTGGTCATATTTTAATGATGGCCTCCAACCAGAGCTTACATTTACCATGATTTTGTTTGTTAATATGTACATTTATAATGTTAAGAGTTTTTAAAGTCTACAACACCAGAAAGGCATAAACCCAAGAGTGAATAGTGTGGTGAAATCCTGGACCAATTTCCTGCATGTTTGGGGGCAGCCTGCGGTATCTCAATTGATTGTAAAATATATTTAATGCTAATCTGATGGCACCATTACAAGGCCTTGTGTTCTTGCATGAATATTTTCGGACCTTTCTCCTCCTCCACCTAGGCTAGCCACCACTTAGCCCGGCAGGGAGCTGAGTTTCTCTGCTTATCTGCTAGTCTGGGGAAGAGGAGTGGTGTTGATTTTGCTGTATGTGGCCAATTATCTTGACCTTTATGATAGATCCGGCTGTGGAGGGACCAGGAAGCCGAGGGTCCCTCCTGCTTCCATCTCCTCCTCAGAGCAAGGCGCACAGCGATCATGACGGTTTGTGGTCTTGTATTCCACTCCCTGGCAATGCACATCTTGAGACGCCGTGATTAGCATCCCTAATTCCTAAAAATTGACTTGCCTTGTTATAAGTAGAGAGCTGTCGCCTAAAATACTTCCCCTGCTGTTGGAAAAGGTATTATTTTAGTGCCCTGGGGATAGGAAAAGTTTTCAACCCACCAGTGCAGGGATTAGTTTTATTTTAAAGTATTTAAAGTATTTTAGATAACTTAGCTAAGAATGAGCCAAGTTCATGGGCCTCCCAGGAACCTTTACAGATGTATTCTAAATCCTTATCTGACAACAACCTATTAAAAATACACATAGCATGGCTGGTGAGATGGTTCAGCTAGTAAAAGGTGTTTGCTGCCAAATTTGATAACCTGAATTTGATTCCCTGGAACCAATGTGGTAGAAGGAAAAGAATGTGTGTAATGACACTTCCACCGTTCCTCATACTACACATGTGCGCGCGTGTGTGTGTGCACGCATGCACACACACACACATAAATGTAATAAAAATGTTAATGCACATCACCTTATATATTTGCCCACCAAGCTCTGACTCCTAAACACATCAAGAAAATCAACATGCCTCTGCATTTAACAGATATATGGGATGGTTTCATTTAGACAAATAACCTTCAATTTGAGTAGGATTTCTGCCCGAGTCATCTTGACATAATCATACATCCACTGACCTTGTTTTTCATCTCCATGTCCAAAAAATAAATAAATAAATAAATAAAGACACTTCTCTTTACTAATTTCATATTTATATGTTCATAATTACTTATTTTTTTATAAGTACTTTATTTTTTTTCAAGTTACATCTCAGTCGCAAACCCTTCCCTATTCCCCCTTCCTGTCCCACCCTTCCACCTTCTTCCCCCCCAACAGCTTCTCTTTTCATTCCAACAAATGGTTCTTTCTCTTATAACAGTAAATTCTATACAAAACAGCAGAATTAAATATGCCACATTTATGAGAGTTAAATGGCCCAGTATACCTTCCCAATGTCCAGTTCATACATATTTGGCCCCTGACTTTAACCTTCTACCTTCTAAACATCTCCATGAGTTTAAAGTTCTATAACTGACTTAGTTTTCATACTAACTTGCATCACTATTATAACCATCTTCTTAGATCTAGAATGCCCTCTTGATTCCTAACAACTCAAAATTTAGCTATGAGACTCAAGCTGTCTATTCTTCAACCACCTCAGAGAGCTGAGAAGGATAAATATATCTGATTGTATAGGAAGTGCAGGGCCTGCAGCTTCCAATACTAAGAAATGACAAACCAGTGACTACCTGGACAGTTCCCATTTTCTCTCCATACATTCCAGCATCAGTCTTCAGCTTTTTGGTCCTATTTCTCTGATAGACATTTATTGTAGAGCAGGGATTGTGAAGGACTAACCTACCCTGTCTTGGCAGAGCTAGACTGTCGACTTCCCTGCTACCAAGTTTTGTCCTTTTTGGACAGCAGTCTGTCTGCAGTTGAAGCAAGGAGTTTTTACATGCCAAGAGAGAGGCTTGCCACTAATTCAACCATCTCACACTGGAGATTCTTCGATGCTTTTCTTCTACTTGGAGGAGAATGGGGGTGCTGTCAGGAGCTGATATGTCACGATATCAAAAAAAAATCTTAATTTAAGACCACATCTTTGAATGCCATATTCTGCAGATCTCTTGGGGTTTTTGAAGATGCCCTATCTATCTCTTGTATTTAGATAAGCAAATGTTGCTTGTCTCTTAACAACTTGATTACTGAGTAGCTTAGAGAATATCTGTGATAGACTGTCTTAGTAGCTAACAAGGTGACATGCATGCATGACTAGGAGTTTGTTTTGCTTAACTATCCTAAACAGTTTAAGACGGTTGGTATCAAGAGGCCAGAGCGTCACATTTCATTTTTAAGTATCTCTAGGTACGATACCATTAGGAAGCGTTACCTTAAATTTTGTATCAATATACAAAGATCTATTCAAATGTGGCTAAATATACTCTTAATTTTGTATCAATATACAAAGATCAATGCCTATGCGGCCCAATACAATCTTAATATTGCGTCCATATACTTATAATAATTTTAGAGGGATGCATACTTTGTGATTAAGACTCAGATTAGGATTTTTATCTTCAGGAGAGTATCTTTCCTTTAGGTGATCTCTATTCATTTGTTCTTCACCACAGAACAAGTTAGACTAGTTTTTGTTTAGGCACAGGCTGAATCACACAGCTAGTGTGCCGAGTAGGGCTTGCTAAAAAGATCAGAACATTGAATTGGGGCTAGAGAGACAGTTCAGTTGACAGAGTCCTTGCCATGCAAGGAAGAGGACTTTATTTGATCCCAGAATCTTTGTAAAGAAGTCAGGCACAGTGGTACACACTGTGATCCTCAGGTTGCAGGGAGGAAGCATAGGGTCCTGGGGCTTAGGAGTGAGTTCTAGGACACTGAGACATCCTGTCTTTACATTTAAAAGAGTTTTTTAAAAAAGTGACCATCTCCTCCTCTGACTTCTACACATATGCAAATTTGTGTCTATACACACATGAACACATGAACATGCACACATAGGGACCTGACGACATACCCTAGTCATTCAATTAGCTGCTGAATTCTCTTAACGCAGTTAGGCAAGCTAACTGGACTTCTCCGTTCAGTCTTCATTTGGGAGGGTGTGTAGTAAAGCCTTAGGGCCAGAACATATGAATGAGTCATCATCTGTCCTGATACAATTAGTAAAAGCTGGCATCAGAGTTCCATCCTCATTCAAATATGAGAATCCCCTTCCCAAGTCCATTTGTTTGTTTGTTTGTTTTTGATTTTTAAGAGAAATGTAGACCCAGGAAACACAAGATTATACTGGGTCCAACGACAGTCGACCTTTTAAACTTTTTGCTTCTGTGTGCTCACTGGCAGAAGGGCCACCTGACTATTCAACCTAAGTGTCAATAACTCTGCTCACTGTTTCTTGATGCATGCTGCTGTCTTCCTGGTTGAACCCATAGCTCATCTTCATGTCATGTGAAACAGCAGAAGTGTTGGTAACCCGGCTGGTAGTTCTATGTGTTTAGGTCAGTCTTCTGTGTAGACACACACTGGTATAGGGTAGAGGCAGTGGTTCGCTGGAGGCAGCCAGTTCTTAAAGAAGTTCTTACTGTGTTTGTGTTCCTTGGAGTTGGGATGAAGGGACATTCTCTTGGTTAAACCCTGGATTATTAACAAAGAGTGCAGTGCTGAAGCCAGAGGCACTGTGGGTCACTGCATAAAAGGTGCTGGGGTGGGAGGTGCTAGGGACATGGCTCTGTGTCCTCTGTGTCTGCCACACGAGCATGAGGACCTGACTCTGGATTCCTAGAACACTCATAAATTCTGGGCAGGTGTGGTGACCCACCTGCTGTGTCAATGCTGGGAACATGGAAGCAGGAGTCCAAGAACAACTGTGTGGCTGTGTTGGTGAACACTAGGCTCAGTGAGAGATCCTGTCTCTATAAATAAGATGGAGAGTTATCAAAGAAGACCACAAATCAAGCGTGGCCTGCCATAGGCACTTCATGAGAAAACACATTTGAACATGCGTACATACCCCCCCACACACACACACAGGCATGAGAAGAAGAGGAAAAAGAAGTAATTTATAATATATAATAATTTAGATATAATATAATTTAGAACAGAGATTCTTGGTCCAGGCATGTGACTCTGTTGTTGCTAACCTAGCACATGGGAAGTCCTGAGTTCCACCCCAGCACAGGAGCCAGGCTTGGTAATGCCTCTCTGTAATTCCAGCTCTCAGGCACCAGAGACAGGGGAATAAGTTCAAGGTCATCCTCAGCCATGTAGTGAGTTTGAGGTCAGCACAGGCTACATGAATCCCAGGGATGGACCTGACTGGGGAGAGGTATGTAAATATTTCTGCAAATTGCAGGTAAATTAGAAGAAAAACTTCTGGGAAGTAAGCTTATATACAAACTTCTAAGATCTTTTAAGAAGTAACTTTAAGGGCTGGGGAGACAGCTCTTGCATCAAAAGACTTTCTGTGTAAGCATAAGGACCTGAATTATTTCAACAACCACGTTTTGTTTTTTAAGTCAGGCATGGTGGTATGAGCTTGCAATTCTATACAAATTGCATGCACAAATACACCTTCACATACACCTACACAAAAATGCACAGATAAAGGACCCACACACACGCAAAAGACTTTAATCGAATTCATAAATAGGCCATAGTTTGGAGGCTCCTTTAGGATCAGAGGGAGGCTGGGTACAGAATCTGTTTCTAGGCCATAGGAGCAGCAAACACTTGGTGATCTAGGCCCCGAGCATTTCTCTAGCAAGATGCGTAAAGCTCTCTTGTTTCATTGGGGATGCTTCTCTTTCTTTTTTTTTTTTGTTTTTAAAATTTTAATACATATATAAAATGTACACATATATACACACACACTCATATATTTATAATATACTTCAGTAGCAAATTGTTTTATAATTAGCACCATGTAAGGACATAGATTTATGGGCTTTCACTTCAATAACTATTTTGAATTAGCACAGTAAGAAAATGGATACATAAAGGAATTGCTCCTATCAGTGTTCTATTGCTGTGAAGAGACACCATGACCATGGCAACTCTTATAAAGAAAACATTCGATTGATGTCGCGTCCCTCTCGACCAGCAAGGATGACGCAACTCGCAAAAGCTCTTCTCAAGCAGTTTATTCAGGTCCCTTGAAAACAGTCTTCCGAATGCCCGGGCAGACCCAACCCACA
>CAJQZJ010032527.1:723268-746382 GCA_907164525.1 Lophiomys imhausi
AAAAAAAAAAAAAAAAAAAAAAAAGAAGGGAAGAGGATGGGGGGTTGAGGGGGAGGAGGGTGGAAGGGTGGGACTGGAGGGGGGAGTAGGGAGGGGATTGTGATTGAGATGTAACTTGAAGAAATAAAAAATAAATTATTAAAAAAAAAAAGAATGGAGATCCAGCCTTTTACATCTGTTGGGCTTCAGAAAAGAATGGAGAATAGTTTCTCTGTTCTTTGGACATCAGACAGGACTGTTGACATCCCATTTTGGGGCTGTTACAGTTGTCTATGGTTTCTAAGGCTCCTGAAGGCAATCCCCTGTGCAAAAGGGCTGAGAACCACTCAGATGCTGCCTTTTGTTCTGGAAGGTCTGACTGACTGATGGCCCAGATGCACAACTACTTCAATCTAGTAGTTGTATGAAAGGCAAGTATGAATGTATAAGTGAATGTATACGTTAATGTCTCAACATTTGTGGGTTTTGATTCCCTTTAAGGTACTCTAACCCAAAGGACAGGGTGAACACTCCCTGGTCTGTAATACTGAATCCAAGACCTGTTGAGTTCAGTTATTTAAATTAATTGATCTTTCTTCTTTGGATCGTTTGTTTTGAATTTTTCCTGAAATACTTCAAATTCCAATCAACCTCTCACATACTCTTTCAGATGCAATTCAACCACACTACATGTAGCTTCCTTCTATGGGGTTATCTTGACAGAAACTGGCTGAAGGTGTGTGGAAAGTGTTTCATATATTCTACGTATCAAAATTCCACAGTTGGTTTTTGTAGTTTATGGAAACAACAGATTAAACACTTGACATTAAAAGTGTTTAATTGACTGCATTCTGCTCCAAAAGTTAGCTTAGTTCCAAGTCACTTATTAGATGTCATTAATATACTAAAGAATGGGAGATTGGTTTTAAGATCTACTTTACTTTTAGTTATATGCATATGTTTGTGTCAGTATGTGGCTATGTGCACATAAGACCTCACAAGATCAGATAGCATTCCAGCATAGATGGCAAGGGGCTCATAAGCTCCCACTCCTAACTGAGGATCTGTTGACAGTTGCTGGCCTTTCAGGGAGGATTAGTTGGTTTACTTAAATGTGTGGTTCCTGATAGGCTGACCATGTTCCAGTGGATGGTCCTACATCCATGAAAACATGGGCAGCACAAATGAGAAGCAGCAAGTTATGGAAGGAAGGAAGGAAGGAAGGAAGGAGGGAGGGAGGAAGAGAAGGAAGGAAGGAAGGAAGCAAGGAAGGAAGGAAGGGACCCATGAAGAATGGACAGGTGTGGAATGGGTCTAGGTACAGAGCAGTAGGGGTAAATAAGGTAAAAATACATTGTACAAATTTCACAAATAATAAAATATATTATTAGAAATAAACAAAGGCTAGTCTAACAAGTAATATGTAATAATACCAAATTGTTTGACTGTAAGGTAGAGGTATATTGAGACAGTGGAATTTGTTCACTAGAACTTTGGGTAAATACTAAAATACACACAGAAGATATTATATTTGAACAATAGTTCCTTGGCACTTTTAATAAATTGTCTCATTTAATCCCCACAACTGTTTAGTGTAAGTGTACTTCATTTTACAGAAGAGAAAAGTGAATACTAAGCATATTTCTAAAAACTGTGAAACTCATGAATGATGAGTGTAAAACCTGAAGGCACAGCTAAGTGTGGTTCTATGGGATCAGACTACTTTAATTTTTCTTTTGGAATTATGTATTGTGTTTGTTTACTACCCTCTACATAACACGTTGATTCATGTTTGCAAACATCCCACTTAGATAGTAAATTACTGTAATCCATTCCATTACCAGTCTATATAACAATTCTATTTTTTGTGTGCGTGTGATTTTTTTTCAAGACAGAGTTTCTACTTGTAGCTCTGGCTGTCCTGGAACTCACTTTGTAGACCAGGCTAGCCTCAAACTCAGAGATCCACCTGCCTCTGCCTCCCAAGTGCTGGGGTTAAAGGTGTACACCACCACACCTGGCCAAAATTCTAGTTTTATGAATCAATGTTCCTTAAAGTGATATTTAAATTGCCAGATTGGAATTTCCTATTTGTTTTTTTTTTTTTTTTTAAGGAACATGTTTTCTCAGCTTTATTTTATATCCCCTAAACCAGTTCTGTGGAGTCTAGCAGCCCTGGCTTTTGTGGTCTTGAAATAGGGTCTTACTTTGTAATCCTTGTACTCATGGCTGCTATATATGTCACATATGCTTTGTAAACAAACTCATCCAGCTCTTTGAGGTAGAAATTGATCCCATATGCCCACTTAATGAATCCTGCTGCTCACCATGAGGACAGTTAGAGAAACAACATGATCTCTAGAGAGGCACAAGACAATGAGAACAGTGTCCTCTATATTTTATGGCCTTCTTTCCCCTAGTGTCCATATGAACATCCCCAGTCCCTTTCTTCCCTTAGGGGATATGAGATGAGGTTCCCGCCACAGGCTTTCACCTTACCAGCTTAAATATGAGACCATCTGTCATCATCAATTCCTTTGGCATCAGGATACTCATCCCTTGCCCTTGAGTGTTAGAGAAGTTGCTGTAAGGGGACTGATTGGACATGGCTAAATTTTGTACATCCATTTATTCTAAGTGAATACATATTTTTTAAAATATTGCTCTTAAGTCAAACACTAGTATACTATCATAATAAATATGTATCTATTTTATATATCTTACCATGTGATGACTAGGCATCATCAGATTCTGTCCTGTAGAATACCTTTAGAAGAAGTGAACTCACTGCTCCATTTTTGCATATTAAATGCAGTCTATAGTTGACGGCATTCCATTTAACCGTGAGCTCTTTGGAGTTGCTAACAAGAAGAAGGTTAAAGGACTCTGGCAGGGTAGAGAGTGGGATATCTCCATCTTCCAGACAACACTTGGAAGACCTGATCTGCCTACTGAAGGCAGTCAGAGCTTTGGGTCAGACCACACTGAGCTGAAAGCATCCTCATATGGAAGCTTTTGTTTGCCCTTAGAGCCACAAACTCAGGCTGGTAAAATGGGTCAGTAGGTAGGGGTGCTTGCCACCAAGCCTGATGACCTGAATTCTATCCCTGGGACCCACAGGGTAGAGGGAGAGGACTGACTCCTGCAAGTTGGCCTCTTGCCTTCACATGTGCACCATGCTCACACACATATGCACATACATGCACACATAAATAAATGCAATTTAAATTTTTTGAATGATACAAATCCAACCAGTTAAGCTATTCTACTAAAAATGTCCATGGATAGCTCATTATTGTTACCTTGTTCTCCATCTTGTGCTACTTTTTAGTTTGTGTTTATTTTTAATTATTGAACCAAATATGTCCATATAAGCAAGTCAAACAAAAACATATAAAATATACAGTGAAAAGCAAAAAGGTTCATGTTTTTATGTCTGGCAGTCAAAATTCCTCAGGGAATACCTTCATTCTTTATAGATTTTCCTCTTTGCTTATGTGTGTACACATGCTGTTCATACATAAATAAGTGTGTGCAATATATAATGTCATATATAATGAATATATACCCTTTATAAGTGAGGCACAGTGAACTGTTCTGAATTCACTTTTGGGAGGGTGTGCATCTCTCTGAATTTCTGAAATTCCCTGGAAATGATCTTCTAAGGTTCTTAATATACTTTCCATAAGTGTTCAAGTATATCACCAACTGATTCTGTGGACTACAGTGCCTGAGCCTATTCCTGAGAAAAGACCTGTTTGCCCAAACATCTTTGTCCAATCAGCTTCCTGTAACATGGTGAAGCATTATGTGATAAACGATCTTCACAGCTGGCTTCTATGCAAACATGATTTGATAAGCCAACTCTAAATACTTTATAGGAAGTTACTTTTAGGTAGGTCAGCATAGCTCTCTGGGTTTCATACCCCCAGGATGGATCCAGCTAGTGGGGTAAGGGGCAGAAGATACTAACAATCACTAGGATGATAAACTTTGGAAAGAACTGTGCCTCCCTAATGACTTACCATCACCTGGAGAAGTATATTAGAACTACTATATCAGTTCTACAATATTGTTCCCAAGCTCAGATGTCAATCATAATCTTGAAATTGTCACCTGGAATTCTGATCTCTATAATTGGATGGTTCTGCCTCCCCAGGTGTGAAAATATAGCACCTCAGAACCCAGAGTATCATTTACCTATATTTACTAGGCTTTTATTTATTTATTTATTTTCATTTTTAAAATTGTGTGTGTGAAATAAATAACTAAATTATTTTATTTATTTATTTCAAGTTACATTTTTAAAATTTTTTCAACTTTTATTTATTTCTTCAGGTTACATCTCAATCATAGTCTCCTCCCTCCTCCCCCTCCCAGTCCCACCCTCCTACCCTCTTCCACCTCTCCCTCCTATCTGCTTTCATTTTAATTTAAGGTGTATCTTTTTTCCCCAACAGCTCCCCCCTTTTAGTCCAATAAAAGGCTCTTTTTCTTGTAAACAATAAGTACAATACAAAACAATAAGACCACTTATGCAACAATTATGAAAATTATAAGATATAACATACACGCCTAATGTCCAGTCCATGCATATTTGGCAACTGATATTAATATTCAAATATCTGTCTATCTCCATGACTTTAAAGTTCTATACTTAACTCAGTTTCCATCCTAACTTGCATTACCAACTTAAAGACATCTTCTTAAACCTAGAACATCCTTTTAATTCCTAAACAATTTAAAACATAACTGTGAGACTATAACAATCTAGTCTTCAATAACATCAGAGGCCTGAGAAGGATAAATATATCTGAATAAACAAGAAGTACAGAGCAAGCAGCTTCCAAAACTAAGAAATGACAGACAACTGGCTTCCTGGACAGTCCTCAGTTTCTCTCTATAACATTGGAGCATCTATCTTCAGACTTTTTACCCAGTATCTCTGACAGACATTAAATGTAAAGCAGGAATTATAAAGGATTTTCCTCCCTGTCTTAGCAGAGGTAGGCTGTTGATTTCCTTGCTTCCAAGTTTTGTTCTTTTTGGACAGCATTCTGTCTACAGTTGAAGCAAGGGATTACTCTTGCCCAGTGACAGGCTTGCCACTAATGCAACCATCTCCAAATGGAGGTTCTTTGATGCCCATCATCTGCTTGGAGTACAATAGGGGGTGCTGTCAGGAGCTGACATGTCTCAATATCAAAAAATCTTAAGAAAACATCTTTAAATGCCATATTCTACATATCTCTTGAGGTTTTTGAAGACCACGTAAGAGAGTGATGCCCCATTCCTAGAAGGTGGAGTGGGTGATTTTTTTTTTTTGTCATTTGATGGATTATAGATATTTGTTGTCATTGGTTACAAGTTGTTAAATGGTCTTGTTAGACAAGGTTTATGAGGTTAGACCCAGGGATTTCTTTCTTTTGCTTTGCTCTATCTTTCTCTCCTATGTAGGGGGAAAAGACTTGAAAGAAAAAAGGGGATATGGACAAAGAAATGCAATGTGAAGTTCTAGGCCTTTTGATAGCAACTGTCATAAACTGTTTAACATAATTAAGAAATGCAAACTAATAGTCATTCAAACTTATCATTTGGTTAGGTACTAGTTTGGTATATCACAGATGTATTCTAAGGTAATCAGAAATTAAGTTGCTAAGAGACAAGCAACATTTGCTTATTCAGATATGCTAGGCTATTATTAAAGACACCACAGAGGATGCAGTTGGTGGTAAATAAAGGCATGTGTGCAAAGATGCCGAAGGGTCCCAAGCACATCTTTGTTCCTATGTTATTTGGGGTTGAACTTTCCCAGTATATAGCTATGTTCATTATCACAGTAGCTTCCCAAGCCCCATCTTTTAGGAATTTTTATGGGATCTTTGTTATGTAGGAATACTTGATTATTAACTCATTTTCATACCTTATTTCCTTCTGAGAGGATGAGGTAGGGGTGAGCCTGGACATGTTAAGCTTCTAAGCATGGCTTGATCTTTCTACCAGCCCCAACTTGAAGCTAACCAGAAGCCCACCAAAAATCACCTTCCTTAAACCAAATATACTTCTGTCACCAGAAAATCCAAACAAAAGATGTTCCTAGCATCCCTAATACCCAAAGGTTTAAGAGATATATGGCAGGGCCTAGAGACAAAGGCCAACATTTATTGGTTATTGTATCTCAGCTGGGAATTAGAAGGCCAGAGGTCCTTCCTTATGTCAGGGTCTGGTTGGTAGTGACAATAGTCAATCCAAAAGGGAAGCCCATATTCACAAGTTTGCATAACATGCAATGGCCGTCCATCCCCAACTAGAAATTGAAGGCATACAAGTGCAGTAGCAGCCTCCTGTCTGAGAAGTCAGAAAGGGTCTGTGTACCTTGTGGTATTCTCTGCTTAGGAGTGCCTAAGTGCGGGTTTGTGGTGGAAGGGAACGTGTGAAATCACCGATGCCCATAAGACCAACGAGCTGCCACACCATGGTCCAGTGATCTTGCTACTAGGGTTTTTCTTTTCTAAAACAGGGTTTCTCTGTGTAGCCCTGGCTGTCCTGGAACTCATTCTGTTGACCAGGGATTTGCCTGCCTCTACCTCCTGAGTGCTGGGACTAAAGGCGCGTGCCAACACAGTCCGGCTCCCTACTAGGATTTCAACCTGAGAACATTTCTCAGAAAAGGAAATTGCTGTAGTCATTTGGATCATCCTAACAACTTTGTTTCTCATTAGAAGATTTACCAGTTGTCTAACGTTAGGAATGGTGAGTGGAATGACTAGCCGGTGACCATAGACTAGATGGTGAGCATCAAAGCCATGTGACTTAACAAGCAGAAAAGCCTATGTTTCTGTAGAAGGAAGACATGGAATGCTGCACACAGGGTGACTGGAAGACATGGAATCCTGCACACAGTGTGACTGCCAAACTCTTTTCAATTAATTAATTTACTCTACATCCTGACCACGGTTTCTTTTTTCTCCTCTCCTCTGAGTTCTTCCCCAAACCCCAACCCTCACCCCTACATCCACCCCTCCTCCCTTTCTCCTCAGAAAAGGGGAGGCCTCCCATGGATATCAACCAGTCTCGGCATATCAAGTTGCAGTAAGACTAGACAATGTAATGGAGATTCTGTAGTTTTGGGTCTGTGGAACTGGCCTCTTCATGTACTCTAGCAGTTCATGCATGGGGTATATGCTGGGGTGGGCCAACTCAAAGCCCTGGTTCTGGGCCTGCAACTCCCACATCCAGGGCCAGTTCTACTGTGCTACCCAGGTAAGGTGCAGGGCCTATTCACCTGAGTGCTGGAAAGGTAAGGGGCTAGACCAGGTCTTTTGCTCTTATGATCCCGTCAGGGCCACCTCTCCCACCTGCTACCTGTGGTGAGGGCAAAAGAGAGTGAAGGGTATCTCTCCCTTGCCAACACCACTGAAAATCAGACAAAAGTCAAGGCTGACTCTCCCACACTCACTCTCTCAGGGCTGGCTCACCCATAACCCACATATCCAGGACCAAACAATGTTGTTCTAGTCTCTGGTTTGTTTCCTGTCCTGGGAGCCCATCTGATGCTTGCCTTGTGCTGGACTGGTGGTTGTCAGAGGCTAGATCCCTGTCTGGGCCCCCTGGCACCAAACTGGTATTGGTCTCAGGCTTAAATTTTTCTAGGAATGTTAGGCTACTATTCATTCAGAAGTTCATAGGTCAGAACACAGAATGTAGACATAGCCTCTTTTCTGTCTGTCAGCTACTGATGTACATGTGACACAGCAGCCACATCTGCAATACCTCTTGGGGCAGGGTAGAAGTCATATTTTATATTGTTCATTATAGTGACTATTTCCTCTTCTAATAGTTGATGAAACAGAACAAATAGAACAAAAGTAAAATCTATTCATAAGTCAGCCATAACAAATAAGAAGGCCTGTGATTCGTTGTAGAGAGGAGAGAGGCAGGAGATCACAGGGACTGGCCAAAGGCTGAAGACTAGTCAACAAAGAAATATGGAAGATACAATATTCACACTCTATTCAAAGAAGCACACAAATGTGGAAGACAGAAGGTAAAATCTTCGGAACTGGGCAGTGAAGAGAT
This sequence comes from Lophiomys imhausi, assembly GCA_907164525.1. Classification (NCBI taxonomy): domain Eukaryota; kingdom Metazoa; phylum Chordata; class Mammalia; order Rodentia; family Muridae; genus Lophiomys; species Lophiomys imhausi. The sequence continues at coordinate 731,327 of CAJQZJ010032527.1, forward strand.
TGTTCTCAATGGTGTAGGCTAGATTAAGATGTCATGAAACCGATGATTGCGTTCGAGCACAAACTTAGATAATGGATGGGGGGGTTGAAGATGCTAACGAAGGACAAGGTGGGTTTGAGAGAGAGCATAGCTGTGTGGACACAACTTGCAGAACTAAGAGAGTGAGAGTCATCATTAGGGAAGGAGGGATTGGATAAAGACAGCAGAGAGGGCTGTAGGCAAAGAAGTAGGAAAGCAAGTGAATGGTTTATGGCAGGCATCCAAGATCACTGTTTTCTCATTAAAAACCTGTCCCTTCTCATGAATTGAGAACTCCTGTGCCCAGTTGTAAACTCTTGAATTTCTTGGGAGACACAAATAAGGTGGATTTTATTTTCCTTCTGGACTCTATAGCTACGTCTCCAGCATTGTTCCCCATCACTCTTGTAGGTACCATTCTGGTTTCTGTATTCTGAAATGTAGCCTTCTCCCGCCTACAGCCAGGTCTGTGTGTGTGAAGCTGAGATGGATGACACTATTTACAACAAGTCCCCAGCCCATGTGTTCTCTCTCCTGGCTCTGTTGACTTTCTGTTTTATTCCATCATGTGCTCTCTATGGGACAGACCTTTCCTTAAGACACTCATTGGAAGAACTCTCCCTGAGTTAGTATGCCTTGACTTTAACTTGCCATATTCTAGTTTTCCTCAGGGCCCCACCATTTATGCCTGTTTTTTTATGTCTGATGTTAAGCATCATCAGACACAAATTCAAAATCACCATTTTCTTCCTAATGCCAACTAACTCCCACCATCCAAGCTAACAGCACTGTCTGCACCCCAGCCACTCCCATTTGGACATTGTGTACTTTTCAGAATGCAGATACTCTAAGCATATGTAAAGTATCCAGTTCTCCAGGTTTATCTTGAACCATATATTCACTATTCAATAACTATTTGAGGAAGAGTTGGAACAGGATAGAAATTGATTGACAGGTTTCCAGCATCTGGCAACCCCTCCTTTACACCCTCACTTCATAGTCCTGGTTTTTATAGCAAGAGAATTTCACTTTAATGAAGGGAAAGAAAAGGGAAAAAAAGTTTCTTGATATTTTCCCCCTTTTACAAGATCTCTCTAACTTAAAGCTAGTCATTATCTTAGGTTATAACCAGAAGTTAGCATATTTAGGAAGACGTATGGTTAGTACATGTGAATTCATGAAACTGTATTTCTCTGTATGATGTGTCTTTTATATGGAATGCAATGGTGGTGAGCAGAGCTAGGGACAGAGGGAAAGGAGGGGGAAAGCTGACAGGATTGTACAGAGTCGGGGAGCTGCAGGAGTTAGAGTACTGGTTGCATTGCATTAACAGTAACGTGTTTCATAATTACTCAAAGAATACATTGCTGACATTCTCATCACACATACACACAAATAGTTGCTAATATGACAGATGTGTAACCTAGCATGACTGAACCTCTCCACAATAGATACTACTTAGAATTTCACATTGGTCCAGATATATATACACAATTATTTGTGCATTAAAAATTTTAAAACTATGATAGTTCAAATTATTGCATTATTATTTCTAGTGACTCTTCCTATACAAATTGAACGCATCATAGGCCACTGACAATTTTTCACCTAGATATTTCCTGCAAAGGGTAGTCACACTCCATGTTCACAATCATTTTCCCCCTTCTTCAAGCCCACACCTGCCCCCTCGCCCCCTTCTCCTTGGCTCCCAGCATGGGAACAACAGCTACAGCTTTGGTGCATTTTGCTCGTGGAACGGTGCCAGAAAGCCGTTTGAAGGTGTTTTAAAAATGAAGACATCTGGCAGCTGGCAGGCTTGCAATTCCTCTGCCAAAGACAAGTTGCAAGCTGCCGGAATTCTCAGCTGAAGGTCACGCCCCAGGTATGAGTGCAGGCTGATGGGGCTGGGGTTCTAGAAAGCCACACACTGGGGAGTGGGAATCATTGACTCCATAGGGTCCGGCCAGATCATCCCAGAAGCAAGCTGCTCACCAGGTCAGCATATCCCTTTAAAGGAGGTGAAAGAAAAATGACTCAAACTCCGAAAATTGACAGGGCCACAACATGCCAGGAGAAGTCCTGGCTGGTAGACAAGAGGAGTGCAGGTGAGGGAAAACAGAAGCAATGTGTTGGACAAACAAGCTCTTGTCACTCTACAGACCCAGCTTTCCCAACACTGGTGGCCCGAGGCTTCTGGGCTCATGGCTCTCCTATAAGTCAGTTAGAATTAGAAAGGCAATAAGCCTTCTTCAGATGGAGGTCCCTATATTATCAAATGGTGATATTGCTGTAGTCCACTTTGTTCCCTGGTTTAAAATCTTGGCTTGCAGCTGGCTGTTACCAAATGCCCCCAGTGCACCTGGTCACTATGCAACCCACTGGTGTCTGCATGAAACATGGGGCTGTGATCATTTCATTTTGTTGTGTTTATCTGAATTTTTATGTTTAGCATGTGAACATGAGAGTTTCCTGAGATGATTTATATCTACCTCACAGCCACAGAGGCAAATTGCCTCCCACATAGACAGTCTCTCTCCAGAGGATGTGAGCTTTTTAAAAATGAGGCGGGCCATATTGAACACACAAGCCATGAGATTTACACTGATAAACAGAGACTACAAGATATCTATAGTGGACCCTGATGCCTTGTGCAAGGGTCTTTGTGCAGGCTGATGGCTGGTGCCAACTCATGAGGAGGAAGTGGTTTGTTTTGGGGAACAGTTGGTCCTTGACTCACCTCAGCTGACCTCGGAGTCACTGTGCTAAGTACAGATTAGTCCACAAACTCCTGCCAGTGTGCTATTGACCTTAAAGCCTTTGAAAATAACTACAGGAACATTTGCATTCTGAAAAAAAAGAGGAAAGTTTTTTGGTTTTTCATTTTTGGGACAGGCACTCACTACCTAGGGCTGGCTGCCCCGGAACTCACTATGTAGACATGTAGACCAGGCTGGCTTTGAACTCATCTCGCAAGTGCTGGGATTAAAAGCATGAGCCATCACAACTGGTCCTAACTCCTTTTTAAAAGAACCCCAACCACAGGTTCCACCGTCACAGTAATCCTACCTGGCTCCAAACAACACGGAAAGTGGACGCTCGGGATGCACACACATCCAGCCTCTCCCTGAGGCTGAGAGCAAACTGCCTGCTCTCTGCCTTCTCGCTGCTGTCCAGGGGGATCAAAGAGGGAAATATTTCTTGTGTCTCTGGCTCTGTCAAAAATGTAGAAATGAAAATAGACAGTAGGCAAGCTTTTCTGAGACAAGCCCTGTCCTTTGGGCCCCCTCTTCAGTATGTGACTCTAAGGCCTTGGGGTCATAGTTGGTGGTCTGAATATGAACCAAGATGAACACAAGCAGGGTCTCTGTAAGGATGTCCAGCATGTGGGCATCCCCTGACTTCCAGTGTTGGAGCAGTGTTTAATATTAGGTTGCCTCACAATGTCCCTTCAGTTCGTGAACTGACAATTAATCAGTACTGCCTTTATGAGGGTTTTCACTGAATCTTAACTGTGAAAGCTGAACATACAATCCATTTGGTTCTTAGGAAAAAGCTGTCAACGCGTGGCACGTGCTGGCACGGAGAGTTTCTGGCAGGGACTTTGGTGGCCAGATGCAAAGTCAGTGAGCCAGTAACTGCTTCCCTCCCAGGACCATGTGTTTAATGAAGTTTCTCCCTGAGAAGAATTTCGTAATTCTCAAAATCATAACCTATATGGGATCCCTGAAAACTGGACTTGATGCCATTTAAACAGAAGACTGGAGATGTAACCTCACTCCTTTGAAATTCACGTGTTTGTTTGTTTTGTTTTGTCAGGTGAGGCCAGTCTAGAGGGGTTTCCATTTGTGTCTCGTAGCTCTCTGTGTAGGTTCTTCTGAAGTATAAGAGGACCTGGAAAAGGATTTCGGTATAGTGTTGTACCCTTGAGTGACCTGACAAATGATTACAGGAGCTGGGTGTTATTGGTCCTTTCTTTACTCACGTGTTGCTCATCAATGGGCTAAAGGGAAGAAAATACCATTTACATGCAACAAATATTGTCTCCAGTAAGGAAGTTTAGAACTTTGAAAATGCAAAGTATTTGAAACATGCATTTTCAAAAAACAATTGTGTGTGTGGTGTATATGTATATACATATGTTACTGTGTATATGTGTGAGGTGTCATAGGGTGTATGTATGTGGGGTGGGAGGGGGTTGCTGTGTATGTACATGTTTGTGAATGTATGGGTGTGGTGTATATATGTATGTATGCATGTGTGGGGATGTAAAGGTGATGTGTGTGTATGTATATGTATGTAAGTATGGGGTATATATGTGGGAGATGTATGTGTGGGGTGTATATGTGATGTATGTGTATGTGCTGGCAATAGACTGTAAGGAACTTGGTTCATTCTTTTGAATATTCAATTAAAAAACAGTCAATGTACTTTGAAAGGGAAATATATATATATAAATTGAATAAACAGGAAAAAATCTGCACATGACCATTTAAAATGTGGGTGTGGTGTCATACACCTGTAATCTCAATATTTGAGAGGCTGAGGCAGGGGAATTGTCAAGCCAGTTGTGTCTAAAAAAACAAGATCCTGTCTCAAAAATAAATAATAAATGAATAACTAGAAAACAGAGCAAATCACAGGTTTCGACCTCGAAAACATTCTATAGCACCCTTACCCAATCTTCACAGAGCATCCACTGAGTATAAAGCAGCCTGACACAATTCTGAAAGCAATAACAACCACATTTATCGGAAACACATTGTGTGTTTTTACTGAGACTTTTCTTATGCATTGTGAATCTGAAGATGCTTCTTTCATATTGATATTCGTCGGCAGGTACAGCCGTTCTGGTAGTTGATGATGATGATAGCGTGCGCCATGTTGTGTCATTGTTTCATGGCTTTTGTCCTGATAGCACATCAGTGTACTGAGGGACAAGGTGAGAATTATTGCCTCCGCTTTATGGTTCAGAAGGAGTAGGTGGCTCACTTAAGAATGCCCAGCAGAGAGTCTCATAGTTAAATTTTGAGTTGTTTAGGAATCAAGAGGGTGTTCTGGATCTAAGAAGATGTTTTTAAAATTGTGATGCAAGTTAGTATGAAAGGTGAGTTGGATATAGAACTTTAAACTCATGGAGATGATTAGATAGTAGAGTGTTTTTTTTTTTATTTTTTGGTTTTTCGAAACAGGGTTTCTCTGTTTAACAGCTCTGGCTGTCCTAGACTTGCTTTGTAGACCAGGCTGGCCTCGAACTCGCAAAGATCCGCCTGCCTCTGCCTCCCAAGTGCTGGGATTAAAGGCGTGCGCCACCACTGCCCGGCTGATAGTAGAGTGTTAAAGTCAGGTGCCAAATACATATGGACTGGACATTGGGAATGTATGCTAAGCCATATAACTCTCAGAATTGTGGCCTATTTATTTCTGTTGTTTTGTATTGTATTTATTGTTATAAAAGAAAGAACCATTTGTTGGAATGAAAGGGGGAGCTGTTGTGGGGGGGAAAGATATACCTTAAACTTAAAAAAAGGGGGAGGAAGAGGTTAGGGGGTTGAGGGGGAAGAGGGTGGGGAGGGTGAGACTGGAGGGGGGAGTAGGGAGGGGATTGTGATCGAGATGTAACTTGAAGAAATAAAAAATAAATTATAAAAAAAAAGAATGCCCGGCAGAACTAGGGTTGTATCTTATGGTGGAAAGCATGTGCAAGAGTCAGGACTCAATCCCAGAACAGCAAAGGAAGAAAACAAAGTGAACTACAAGCAAGTGAGAATCATAAACACTGATCAGTGCTCTGCCCTGCATACCAGTCCACAAGATGGCCACATTCTCTGCACAATTACTATTGATGCTAAAATAGATCTGTGAACTTAGGTAGTGTTGCATAAGGCTTTAGCTTTGAATCCGGGGTTGTTTATTCACTTGGTTCATTTTGTGTACACACCACGGTATATGCTGGGTGCGGTGTGGGGGGGTGCAGTTGTCAAGCTTGTGGGCTGATGAGACAACTGGCATTAAATTAACTAGCTCACGTGCATCTATCTTTCCAGATCACCAGTGCTTTGGGGCCTTTGGTCAGATTGCCCTACCCACAATTAGCCTCCAAACTGTCTTTATTCTTTACTTGGAGGCTGTCTTCTCAGTCAGATGATATGGACGTATAAAAACAGAAAAAGAGGGCTCTGGTGTGAGGACAGAATGAAAGCATTTTTGAAATACATTCAGAAAGAAATAGTCGAGGAAGTACTTAAGAAAACAACAAAAAAAAGGTATCAGGAGCAAGATGATGATACCAAAAAGAGGAGAAAGAAATCAATAAGACTCATGAATAAGTGTACACACAGTCATGAATTTCTAAAAATTCATTTAGGGTGTGTGTGTAAGTGGGGGTGGGGTGCTTGTGTGTGAAGGTCAGGTGATAAGTTGCAGGAGTTGGTTGTGTCTTTCCATGTGGTTCTGGGGGTGAAACTCAAGCTGCCAGGCTTGGCAATGCAATATTAAAAACAAAAACATAAAAACCAGTTCTTGAATTAATCTAAGAGTGAGGATTGACTATAAAGAAGACAGGAATATATTTTTTTCTAGAACATTCTAAAACATCAGGGCCTATTAAGAAATTAAATGACCCCAGTACTGGAGGGCAGACAAACAAGCAAGTATAAAAAGTAAGTATGTAGAGCAGATATGGCGGTTGCGCTCATGGACTTAATGTAGCTATGGTTACCTGCAGAGAATCTATGCGAGGCTAAGCCAAAAAGACCAGCCAACGTTCTAGAAGGCAACACTGGTTGGAATCAGTGGTTACAAAATTGAAATGGAGAGGACATGAAGTGGGGAAGGGGTGCATGTTGGGGATGTCTGGAGGGAGCTGGAGTGAATATGATCCAGATATGTTGTATCCATGTATGAAAGTGTCAAAGAACAAATAAAAGATAATGATAAAGAAATGGAACAGAGTGAGCAAGTCATGGGGGTGAAGGCAAGACCTAAGAATTACATGACCAATTATTTAAATGCACAACATTTAAAAGGCTGCACAATGGCTACTAAAAGTACATGCCCAAAGCTAAAGTGATGAGTTTCATAGATGAGGATAGAACGTTTGTAGGACACATTAGACAAATGGTTTGTACACCACATGACTTATAAGTCCAAACAACCCGATTGAAAAATAAGCAAAAACAAACAAATAAAAAGTAAGGACCAAGTAATGTTTACTTAAGAAATGAAAACGTATTTAAAGAAGTAGATTTGAGTGGATAGGAAGGTTAGGAGGAGCTAGAAAGAGTTGAGGGAGGGAAACCATGATCAAAAAATATTGCATGAAAAACAAATCTATTTTAAATTTTAAAAAATGTAAAAATAAAAATATATAAAATAAAAACAAACAAACAAAAAAGTAAACAATGACATGGGATAAAACTGTTTCCAATCATAGGATTTTTAAACAATAACTTAACATATTTTTTGTTGACAATTTCAGTCATGTATATAATGAATTCTGATAAGCACGACACTCCACCTGCTCTTAATGCTCTCCCACTGGGCTCCCACCCCAGACCTTCACTTTTCTCAGGGAGCGCTTGTCCTGAGTGGCCCACAGGCCTCCAGTAGGCCAGTGCATTCTTAGCTCTGGACTTCAGCCCTGCCCCCTGCAGAAGCCAGGATGGACAAGAAGTGGCCAGGAGATTTTTGCTGAAAGCTTCAAGTTCTTCATTCTTAAGGAAAATATAATCATTCCAAACTTTCTCCCATGAGAGTGCCAAGCAAGAGCATGACTCTCAGCCTCTTGCACTTCTGAAACTCCTGCCTCGCTGCATAGCATCAGCCTCACATGGTGCGCGAGGTGCTGGGAAGTCACTGGGTACCAAGCAGACAAACCCATCTGTGTAGAAAGCATCTGTGGGCAAAGAAGACATGAAAAGGAGCAAATGAGTGAAATGACAGAGTGGCAGCACACAGCGGAGGGAGACTGACAGCAGCAGGAAGTCAGCAGAGCCTCCCTCCCAGAAGGGCTCATCCCCTTGGAGACAGGGAGGGAGGAAGCCACGTTGACACATGCAAGAAAAATACTCCAGGAAGGTAGAAGACGGTGCAACGGCCCAGAGCCAGGGTGTACCTACAAATTCTGGTGTGAGAAGGAGCTGGGTAGAGCAAGAAACAGATGATGAATGGGAGGTTAGTTGGGGAAAACGGCAGGGACTTGGCTGGGTAAGACCTTCTCGGCATGATCAAGAGTGGTGTTGTGTTCTGAGTAAAATGAAAAGTCACTGAGAAAGTCAGGGACGTGACATGGTCTTGGTTTCATTAGATAACTCGGGGCACAATGCTGTCTGGACTGTCCACGATCAAAGGCAGCCTTCAGAGCAGATTCCCTAGGTTTGGAAGAGGAGCAAGAAGAAAGAGGAGGACTGATTAAAATCAATCAAATAGGTAAGGAGGGCCTGGGCTCCATCCCAGAACTGTATAAACTGGTGAGGGTGTGCAGGGTTACCAGTAATCTCAGCACTTGGAAGTGGATGTAAGAGGACCAGGAGGTCAAGTTCATCCTTGGCTAAATAAAGAATTGGAGGCCAGCCTGTGCTACATGAGATCCTGTCTCAACTAAGTAGTTAACATTTTGAAAAGAATACCTCAAGTAAGTACTTAGTAAGCGACAGCTGTGATTATTATCTCCTTCATCATGGCAATAATTAACAACAGTATTGCTGGTGGTGGGCAGAGAAGATGAAGGAGCTAACAGAGACCTGAGCTAACAAGACCATGCTTGGACCTAGCCCTTGAGAAACCGAGGCTGGAGAACTATAGGATTGAAGCATCCTGGTCTATGTAATCAGAACTGGTCAAAACCAAAACCTAACAACAGAGATAAGGCCTAATCTTCAATCATCGTATGTAACCTGATACTATTCTTCCCTCAAATGTCAGAATTTGGGATGGAGGAGAGACACTTGTTCTGTTCTGTACTGTCTCTGTTACCTCAACTGGTACCTAAAACACAGCGCTTACCCTCTAGATGCTTGCTATGCGCATCACTTGTGCTCCGGAAAAACAGGAGGCTGGGGGTGGGGGGCCGAACAAGTTTACCCTGCTGAGAATGTCGTAGCTAGCTACATTTGAATTTGACTCTCCTGGTTCCCAGGGCTGGAACATTCCAGGGACGGATAACCTGGGCTCGGAAACACACCCAGCTCTGAGCGCACCTAGGAAGCCAGGGTGGTGCTTGCTGGTTGGAGTGAGGAAGTAAAGAAAGTTGCTTCCCCTAATTTTCTTGTCCCTAAATCATTGCTAATGCTCTTCGGTCTATTGAGAAAGTTACATTTGGGTAGTAAAGGTGCTTGTTATATAATGAAAACCTTGAAGTCCTGAAAGATCCTAACCAATCCAAAAAACCTAGTCATCCACTGGACAATATAAACGACAATGAAACGTTTGAAAAGTGCTTCAGTGTTGACCTCCCTCCCACTGCACACACTCTCGGTGTGGTTTTCAAGGACTCTCCATTGAAAACATGCCAATATGATTCCTTGAGGTAAAAAGTTAAGTAGTTCCAAAGCATTACTTTTAGAAATTTCACGGTAATAGGACTTTTTATACAATTAGAAATGACCTTGAGTCTCTTAGTCCTCTATTTAATACAAACTTGCTACAGCATGAGACTGAAAGGTTTAGATCTGTCTCTGTTTACCCCCAACTGCTTCGGCTGTTACAACACAGTGGTGACGGCTCTGTCTTTGCATACAACTTCCACGATACCCATGCATTCGCTTTTTGTGCAGTGTGAAAAAAAAACAATATAAATAAATGGGGATTTTTGTCCAAAATAAAAAGTACTAAGCTAGACATGATGGTCACCATTGCCGTCCTAGTCCTAGAGACCCAGAAGAATCAAGATCGTACTATTGATATCGGCCTGAATTACAAAGATCCTGTCTCAAAAGAAACAACAAACAAATAAAGGAATAAGAAGCAAACCAAAGTTACTGTTTGGTTTGCTAGTGACTCAAATTTCTAAGTCCTACAAACTTTTCACTAACTGGAATTGTAGATTTTTTTTTTAAGTAGCCAGAGATTCAAAAATGAAGTGAGCTATAAAAGCTGACTGGTTGTGGAGCAGTTACTAGAGGATTCCTATAAAGTATGTTAAGAAAGTTTTGTTGTTGCTGTTGTTGTTTTCAGAAAGTTTTAGAATTGTTACTTGTTTGTATGCACATGTGCATGTGGACACATGGATGCCACAACTTGTGGGGTCAGAGGGTGACTTGTGGGGGTCCTGGGGATTGAACTGATATATCTGGCTTAGTGCCAAGAGCTTCTACCTTCTAAACCGTATCACTGACGTGGAAGGGTGCTTGAGTCAGCACAGTGCAGACTTACAACATGCCTACTCAGGAGGCATCACTCCCAGGCAAGCTCTATACCACTTAGCTATATCATCAGCTAAATATCCTCAGCTATGTATCTTCTTCTTAGAGATGTCCTTATCACTCGATCTAGTAATATCCCCTCAAGAAGACTACTCTAGAGAAATAATCAAAAGGAAGGTGAATGCTACCTAAGATGTCCGTTACAGAGCTATCTATAAACTGTAGAAGTAGAAGAAACCTGGATATCCAGCAATGGAGGAATATTTAAATAGGAATCTATCAATCTATTCATATAACAATGTGGAATCATTAAATAAATAGTGTAAGACACTGTCAAAACATGTCTTGCTGTTTTGAACTTGACAGTTCATCCTAACCAACTCAGCGACTGTCATGTTCATGGCCCATGATGCATGCATGATGCCCCAGTGCGTAAAGGGTAAGAAAAGGTGGGAGCCACATGACACCCTGCAAAGACTTTTGGCCTCCTGGCTTAATTACCAATTCCACCTAAGTGACCACCAGCTATGCATTGTTACCCAGTACCACCAACTACATGAGGCAGAGGCATTTCTTCATTGATGAGGTATTCTGTCACCCTTTTGAGGTCATCCTGGAAACCCTTCACCCTTTTCAGGCAGTGTAAGGTATCCCTATGTATCAATGTGCATCGATCTGCTATAGAAACATGTTTCTCAGCTTTGCAGCCCTGAGATGCATCCCGTGTATGAATGGAAGTCTTTGTTGTGTCACAAAAAAAAAAAAAAGTAAACTCATCAGCCTCTTTGCCATGAGGAAGAAATGTTCATCTTCCGGGGTGCGCACATGTAAGCCACCACTTTAAAATCAGTCCCCTTCAACGGTGCTGAGTGAGCCTCTGTGTGGGGCACATCAACGTCCATTAATTGCAAGAAGAAGAGCTGAGATTCCAATGGCAAAATCTGTAAAAGTCTATGTACAAAGAATAAAGGGAGCATCTGTTCAATCCATGTGATGTTAGAATTTAATTTTACCTCTGCACTGCTTTTGAGGGGTTGCAGCACTGGAGCAGAGCACATAAGCATGGCCATGCAGTGTCAGCAGGTGCATGCCACCAAATTACTGCTATTCATTTGCATATTCATCTGCTAAGAAGCATGTCATTATCATATCAAAGGGATACTAAGCAACATCTAGCTTGGAGAGATGTGGCAATAGCTTCAATAGGAGCAATTAATGCAAGATGAGGACTCTCTGTCGTGTCTCCCAGGGCTCGCTGTAATCGGGCTGATTATTGGAGACCAATGAGACCAGGGCCCAGTTGGCACCAAACCCGGGAAGAACTGGAAAGAGACAGCTTGTCCTCTCCACTGTACACTTGACAACAGCAGGAAGCTCTGGTCACTCCCTAGAATGCTGTTCCTACGACTCACACTGCCATGAACTCCCATCTGTTTCTGTTGTTCCAAAATGACCAAACACTGCCTCTAAGTAGTTTACATATTGAAAAATAAAATTAATCTAGGCTCCCAAGAGCACATAAAAAAATAGGAAAGGGGTATTGCACTTACACATCCGTTGGCACTTAGTAAATTCTATTTGTGTAAATTCCATCCTCCTCCTTCAAATACGGGACCACCTATAGAAGCTGGGCTTCTTCAGACTCTGGGCACGCAGATATGACCCCTTGCCAGTCCCTGGTCTCAGCTAACGTGCAGATGCACAGATGGGTAAAGCCAACAGAATGGATATAACGCTGACTCTTCAGTTGTTTGTCAGCTGAAGGAAGGTCACCAACATCTAAAACTATCCTCTGGTTTCTCGGGGCTGCCCTGTACATTTTCAAGAGTCAGAGTTTCCAGCTCAGGTCAGCTCATCTCCCCTTGTCTCTTTTCATGGGAATACTCACAAAAAGGGGCCACCTAGAATAAGTTCTTAAATATTTGAACGACCAAAATCTAAACAAACCTTCCCATTGCACTGTTGGCTTTCAGTCTTGTGTTGGATGCACTGGTTCTTACAAGCTGTACTTTTAAGAAAGAAGCAGGAACCAGTAGTGTGTTTCCTAAGAGTGTTTAGAATGAGGTGCTGTGTGTGTGTGTTTCAGCTCATTTAGTCAATAAATATTTGTGAACATTCATGGGCTACATGCCTCCGTAGCACCGAGGATACGGCTGTGAACAAACAAACCAAGAGCAGTCCCAGAGTTCACGTTCACACATGGGCCTGTGTGTGAATCGTCTCCAGAAGCACACACATAATGGGAAGTCCAAGGAATGGTGGTTGTGTCAGCATTTCATCTAGACCTTATTGTACCGACATGAGCAATGAGAGGAACATAAAGTTAACCTTGCAAAGTACAGACCAGCAAGTACAGATGTCTCCCAAGGGAACAGAGAACTGGAGAGGCGGCTCAAGGTAAAGAACAGTTGCCTTTCTAGTGGAAAACCTGGATTTGGTTCCCAGCACCTACATCACAACTCACAAACCCCCATAACTCCAGGATCTGATGTCTTCTTCTGACTCAGTGGCCACCAGGCACCTACAGGCAGGCAAATACATAAAATAAAAATACATGAATCTTAAAAAACAAACAAACAAAATAAAACAAACACTAACAAAAAGACTTGTAGTGGTCAGTAGACTCGAAACCAAAACTTCAAATAAGAGAGCATTTTAAATGAATGTTCAACCTTTCCAGAGGGTTGAGATACCTTTCCAAACAAGTCAAACCAGTTGGTAGACCGGTGGCCAACACCTTCACTGAACAATTGCATCATAGCTTCAGGGCGACACTTTAGAACACTGTGGACATGGAACTGAAAACTCAGAAGAGTTCATGTTCACTAAATACCCAATGGCACACTCCAATCACCTTTTGCCACTGAGCGTGACTCTTGGAAGTTGGGTGATTATAATTTGTCATTGTGACCCTGCAATCAATTTCCCCAATGCTTCCTTTTCTGAGAGTTGAAGGTTAGATGACATTTACCATGGCAAAGTGTCAGAACTTTATGCAATGTCACAGACGTTTCTATCACACAACCAAATGGTTATCTTTGCTCTTAAGCTTTACTTCTGAGGTGCTGTTGGTGTTTGAGTTTCTGTGAAAAGAGAGAAACTTGTCTTCTACTCACTCACAAGCATACATATCAACAGTAACAAAGTCAGGTGGCATTATGATATTCAGAGGACTAAGAAAACAGTATTGTGTAGAAGAACTGATGACATGCTATGGCACAATTCAAATATCCAGTTAGAACTGACGACATGCTTTGGCATAATTCAAATATCCAGAGTTAGAACTGACGACATGCTATGGCACAATTCAAATATCCAGAGTTAGAACTGACGAAATGCTATGGCATAATACAAATATCCAGAGTTAGAACTCACGACATGCTATGGCACAATTCAAATATCCAGAGTTAGAACTGACGACAAGCTATGGCACAATTCAAATATCCAGTTAGAACTGACGACATGCTATGGCACAGTTCAAATATCCAGAGTTAGAACTGACATGCTATGGCACAATTCAAATATCCAGTTAGAACTGACGACATGCTATGGCATAATTCAAATATCCAGAGTTAGAAGTGACGACATGCTATGGCATAATTCAAATATCCATGTTAGAATTGACATGCTATGGCACAATTCAAATATCCAGTTAGAACTGACGATATGCTATGGATAATTCAAATATCCAGAGTTAGAACTGACAACATCCTATGGCACAATTCAAATATCCAGAGTTAGAACTGACGACATCCTATGGCACAATTCAAATATCCAGAGTTAGAACTGACGATATCCTATGGCACAATTCAAATATCCAGAGTTAGAACTGACGACATGCTATGGATAATTCAAATATCCAGAGTTAGAACTGACAAGATCCTATGGCACAATTCAAATATCCAGAGTTAGAACTGACGACATCCTATGGCACAATTCAAATATCCAGAGTTAGAACTGACGACATGCTATGGCACAATTCAAATACCCAGAGTTAGAACTGATGACATGCTATGGCAAAATTCAAATATCCAGAGTTAGAACTGACATGCTATGGCACAATTCAAATATCCAGAGCTAGAACTGATGACATGCTATGGACAACTCAAATATCCAGAGTTAGAACTGACGACATGCTATGGACAATTCAAATATCCAGAGTTACAACTGACGACATGCTATGGCACAATTCAAATATCCAGAGTTAGAACTGACGACATGCTAAGGCACAATTCAAATATCCAGAGTTAGAACTGACAACATGCTATGGTACAATTCAAATATCCAGAGTTAGAACTGACGACATGCTATGGCACAATTCAAATATCCAGAGTTAGAACTGACGACACGCTATGGCACAATTCAAATATCCAGAGTTAGAACTGACGACATGCTATGGCACAATTCAAATATCCAGAGTTAGAACTGACAACATGCTATGGCACAATTCAAATATCCAGAGTAAGAACTGACGACATGCTATGGACAATTCAAATATCCAGAGTTAGAACTGACGACATGCTATGGACAATTCAAATATCCAGAGTTAGAACTGACGACATGCTATGGCACAATTCAAATATCCAGAGTTAGAACTCATGACATGCTATGGCACAATTCAAATATCCAAAGTTAGAACTGACGACATGCTATGGACAATTCAAATATCCAGAGTTA
>CAJQZJ010032527.1:820867-841637 GCA_907164525.1 Lophiomys imhausi
ACACACACACACACACACACACACACACACACACACACACACACACCAAATATAAGTTTTAAAAGAAACCACACTCCTTCTTGGAAACCATGAGGCATCCCATAGCACAGGGAAAAGTGACAGAAAGTCTCAAGAAAATGCACTATCTCCAGAGACCACAGGTCACTAGCCAGAGGCCAGAATTGCAGGGTTGATGAGAACAATGGGTGAAATCAAGGCTTTGGAATTTTCCTAGTTGATTTATCAAAAAAAAAAAAAAAATGTCAGGATAGCAACACTCCCAAATCCATATGAATCAAGAGAGCACAGATACGTATAATTCGGTCTGGTTAATTCTAGCCCATTTCATGTAACAATAAGTATTATTAAAGTGAGAAAGAAGGTGCAAACATATTTACATAGTTAGAACACCATGACTCTGGGATTGGGGAAGACTATGGATTCGAAACATCATTATGTAAGTATTTTAGTTGTAAGATCGATTCATGAAAGAGCACAGCATTTTGTACAGTTTATTCATTTGGATTCTACTTCTGAAATGAAACTCATATCCACATCTAGGAGATGGTATGAAATAATGCCAGCAGTAATAAACTCATGCACACACACTGATTTAAAAAAATACTATAGAGCTCTCTTCTATTTCTGCAAAAAAAAAAAAAAATTTAAGCTTTCTGCACCTGATATTCCTAAGCAGAATACCATTCAAGATGGACCTGACCTTCCTTAGCTTGCAAGATCATACAAGATCATCTTTAGCTCTTGCCATGACTTCCCCAGAGGATGAAGTTTGACCCGAAAGCTGTGAGATGAAGTAAACCCTTTTCTTCCCAAGTTGCTTTTGGTCATGGTGTTTTATTACAGCAGCAGAAACCCTTTCTTTCAAAACCTTATAGCAGCTCTTACTTTGCTGCTATGTGAGCGAATAATCATTTGTGCATTTATATTTATGTGCATCTGTGTGCACATGCATGTGTGCATACGTGTGCACCTGTCTGTGGAGTCCAACACCAACCTCCTTTCCTCAGGAGCTGTCACCTTGTTGGAGACATGTTTGTAACTGGCCTGGAGCCCACTGATCATGATAGGCTGCATGGCCAGGAAGTCCCAGGATTGCACCTGCATATGCCTCCCCAGCCCAGGATTACAAGTGCACACCCCCAGGCCTAGCTTTTTAAAATCTGGGTTCTAGGGTGTCGCGTCCCCCTCGACCAGCAAGGATGACGCAACTCGCAAAAGCTCTTCTCAAGCAGTTTATTCAGGTCCCTTGAAAACAGTCTTCCGAATGCCCGGGCAGACCCAACCCACAGGCTAAATACTATATGAACAGCCAATCAAGTAAAGCCACGTGGTGCTATCTTAGAGGCCCACGTATGCGGAAGCAAGCCAGATCAGTGGTCTTAGCCAAATATGGACTTGTATACCACCGAGAGCGCTCACCGTCGGGCTGGTGGAAGGCGGAAACCGGCGCCATCTTTAGGGCGCGGCACGTTGCAGCTCTCTACACTAGGGATCAAACTCAGATCCAAGGGAAGCAGTTTTACCCCCTGACCAGTCTTCCTAGGCAAGTGAGCTAATAAAATGTAATGAGTTCACTTGTCAAGAGAGAAGGTCTATGAGAAATCCTAATGTAAAATCAATTAATTTTTTCCTAGAAATGAACTGGAATTTTTTGAGAGGAAGAGTAAAACACAGGACCCTTACTTGTGTCCTCTGAGGCCTGCACAGATTCTGTCATGCCCTCCTCCAGAGCCACCACCTCCTCCAGTGGACTACAAGCTATTTCCGCCACTTGATCTTAACCAAAAGGCAGAAAGTGGTAAAATGACCTTTGAACGGGTTGCATGGTGAATGCAGACGCTCTCCTCGGATGACTGAGAATTTGCAGTTGCCTGGGGTCTCTGATGTCCCAGAAGCCAGTAGGAAAAGTCTGGTGTTTAGAACCTCAAGAGGTTTCCCTCCCTAGACAGAGACCAAAACTTATACCTTTAAGTAAATAATAGAGTCAAACATTAGCCCATTTTCAAGTCAAAAGGACTCAGTGAGCGTGACTCTGAATCAGGGGCTTGCTTGCCTGGCATCAAGGGGGGTTCGAGTCTCTTTTCTTTCTTTTTACATTTTTTTGATTATGTTTTTATTGATTAATTTGTAGGTGGTGGGGCACGCATGCCACCATGTGTATGTGGAGGTCACCTCCCTCCTTCCACCATGTGGGTAGTGGGTATCAAATTTAGGCCCTTGGGTTTGGTGTCAAGTTGCCTCTACCTGCTCAGGCATCTCACCAACCCTTTCTTTATCTTTTTCTCTCAACTCCTGAGTCATTTCCCCCAAGTCTGACAGATTCTCAGTCCCTGAGGACTCTGGGCTATTCTTGCGTATTTGACTTCGGAGGAGTGTTACATGCATAACTTATTGTCAAGAACAGAAAACAAGCCATGGTCTCTTTTTTTCAGACTCCGAATTACAAACTTACTTGACTGTTGTCTGTCAGTTGGAATTCTGCCTTGCTTTGTGAGATTACTAAGCTAATGACAAGCGACCACGTGCAAAAAAATGTTTGTACACAAGGTGGTGATGTTAGCAGCTGCCATGCTTTTATCCTGCTCAAGAGCACAAGAAACAACAGCACACTGTCTCCCTGAATGATGGCCAAAGGGCACATTCAGTGGTTTGTCATGACAGCCAGTCAGAACACGTCAGAGTTGTGGAGAGGGCGGATGGAAGGCGGGAGATCAAGACCAAAGGGCAAAAGAATTCTTGTCCACAGTCAGGGCTTGGGGGCTTGGCCTGTTATTCACTGAATGGGGACACTCTAAAGTCCTAATGCTAAATGCCAGGTCATGTTTGTAATAGAAATAGATCTGTTTCCAGGTAGATTTCCCTCAGATGGTGGTCTCTGCAAAGCCCTCCCCCGACTGTGCACAGAGTCTTCTATCACAGCTCTTCATTCGTCCTTGATCTGCTGAGGCTGCTCCCCCTCACACCCATGCCCATCACATGTGGAAATTTAGGGTTTGTTTGTTTTTTCATTTTGTTTTTGTTTCTGGGTTTTTTTTTTTTTTTTGTCCTCACAAAGTAAAGTGCTTGTCAGGCAAGCCTGATGACCTGAGTTTGAACCTTGCAACTCACACAAAGGCTAAAGGAGAAAATCGGCTCCACAAGCTTGTCGTCCGACTTTCCCACATGCACGTCCCAAATATGCAACACAAGAAAGGACATGCCGAACCTAAGCCAGGTCATGTGGATGATGCTTAACCCAGACACAAGTAATCAAATTTATTATATATTAGATATTAAAGTTCATCTATTTGGTAGTAACATGTATCTTTACATGTATTTCTTCTGGAACGTGGATGAGTTTCCAGGGAACAGGGTCTGGTAGGCATGAAGTGGACAACCTGGGTACCATGAACCAGAATTCACAAGAAGGTGCAAGTTCAGCTTTAAGATTCTCTCTCCTTGCTGAAAAGAGTAGCTAGCGGTTGTTATTTGAAAGCTAGAAAGAGAAATAACTGTTGGTAATCGGGGAAGGATGAATCTGAAACTTAAATACAAAGAAAAGTAGTAAATGGTAACCAGCACTGTCTGTAAACTATAGCCCCGGCTTCTTGTCCCCACTCCATTCTGAGGTGTTGATTTGCTTGGGAATGCTGTCAGCCACCTCTCACCTGGGAGAAGTGATATCTTATCAAAGCCCAGACAGATCCCCTTCACAACAGACAGATAACAGGGCCTTTCAATTTATCATACGGAAGTCTAAAAGAACCATGGGAACGATTGGTCAGCTGACAGCTTGACAGACAGCTTGACAGCCCTTAGAGCATCATGGGAAATGGTTGTCAGCTAATTTTCAGAGCAACCAGAGAGCTAACCTTCAAAAAGGGGAGGAAAACAAAAATCTGAATATTTGCACATGATCCAGCAGCAAGCTACAGAGTCCACTAATGATAATTGTTTGAACTAGGCAGTTGGAAACAGAGTTATCAAACCTGAGAGGTTCCCGGGAACAGGAGTACCCCCATTTCCTTAGTGGTCTTTTGCCCGTTTATTCAAACATCATTAGAAACATACATACATAATATGGGGCTCATGACCCAGGCTAAGCATGTAGGTGACCACTGATAGTGCCCTGGTGTTAGTCAGCTGTCCTTTGGACAATACTGCCTATGTGTCATTATCAAAACATAGTTTGTTCATTATAGCTCCAAACAGAAAGCCACTTCATGCAGAGTCACACAGATCATCAGATTTTGTGCTCTGGGTTAACTCGGCCCTAGGAGGTCACAGCCACCTTCACGAGAGAAAGCAAGTAAAAGAAGCCGGCTGAAGAGCTCCAAAGATAGCGTCTGAATCTAGAGTTACTCACGCATTCATACAGGCACGAACACTGAGCACTTACTGCTCCTGAGAGTCTCTGGCAGACACATGAAGAAGGGGGAACAGGAGGAAGAAGAGGAAGAGGGAGACGAGAGAGAAGAGGAAGAAGGAGGAATGGAAGGAACAGGAGGAGGAAGGGAAGAAGAAGAAAGCCCAGATTTCAACTTGCCCATGCTGAAGAGCCAGAGCATGCAGTTCAGTGACAGGAGCTGCTAAGAGGTCAAGCCCGACCACAGCTTCCGGCTGCTGAGACCTGTACTCGTGGTGGCTCTCTGTCCTCCTGCTTGTGCCCTCATGTGTGCCATGTATGCTCTAACTGGAAGAGACACAGCCTGAGAAGTTGATACTTCAAAGGAAAAGTAAGCAGTCCCTATTTACGCATTTGCCAAGAGCCACCCAAAGTCACAGTGTGATTTCAGAAGCAGTACAGAGGCAAAGGACCCAGGTGGAGTCCCCACAATTGGATGGGACCCTGACATCACCTCAGGCCCTTAGAGAGTTGAGCTAGTTGTTTTCAAAGCAAACAGTCAAACTCCTTTTATTATTTAAGATAGTCTCTACCATCCTGAAAATTCAAAAGAATAATACAAAGACCCCTGCCGTCAGCTAACAGTTGCTGCATTTGTGGGTATCATGCCTGTTCCCTCTCCACTGCATGTATATAAAAACACTGTATTTTAAATCATATTAATAGTGAGAAATGCAGTGGGACTTGTGTCTGCTTTGTGTTTGTACTCCTTCATGAACCCCAGTGATGACTTTATATACTAAACATGAGGGACCTCAGATGATGTTGAGTGTAAACCTCATTGTTGACTTTTAAATTTTTGTTTGTGTGTAGGCTGACATATATCATCTTTCTAAAACACATCTTATATCTTATGAAATGTTCATCTCAGGGCCAACAAGACAGCTCAGCAGGTAAAGGCCCCTGTGGACAAGCCCATTGACCTGAATAATCCCCAGAATCCATAGGATAGAAGGAGAGAACCAAGTTCCATGGCCCTCTTTCTTACAGGCACACACACACACAGTGGCACTTAAGTATGCCTCCAACATACACACACGCACACACACAGAGAGTAGTGACACCAAAGCATGTCCCTCTTTCCCACAACACACACACACACACACACACACACTGTGAACTAAAGCATGCACACACAAATAAATAAATAAATGCTTTTTTAAAAAAATGAGCATGAGACCTGAGTATGGTGGCCTGTGCCTTTAATCCCAGCACTTAGGAGGCATCGGCAGTCGGATCTCTGAGTTTGAGTCCAGCCTCATCTACAGAGAGAGTTCCAGGACAGCCAGGTCTGCACATAGAAACCTTGTCCCTTTCTGAAATGTCTGTACTGGCAATATCACATGATGTTACAGAAATGCTTCAGGGGAAGCAGGGTCGTTGCCTTGCTCCAGAACAAACACATCAGCCCTTCACATTGGACAAGAAAAGCAAGGATCTTTCTGGAAAACACTCCAGAGCCGTCACCACCACTGGCACCATTTACACTGGCACCATTCTACCACTTGACACTTTGGGAAGAGCAATCTACTTTAGTGGCTTCGGATGCTTGGACTCACATTCCAATACAGTCTTCCAGATCCAGAACTGTCCTAGCCAGATAGTCCAGATGGGTTGTGAGAATGCCTAGTGTCCTCCCAGAGCCAGAAGGAGCCAGTCAATGACTTAGCTATTAACAAGCAAATGTTCTGCATGTAATTCTTCACAAGAAGACACAGTGTTTGAAGGGAAATGTGTGCAGAAGAAAGAACAAAATGTCTGGGCACCGCCCAGGCAGATTTAATAGGTGGGGGTGTCAAAAAAAACACATTGTACTTATTTCAAACTGGGAGAGCAAGACGTGGGAGGGAGATGCGTCATTAATGGATCCAAGTGGCCACAGAGCAGCTGAATTCAGAATTCTGAATCAGAGCTGTGGTTAACATGTCTTTCCCTTTCCCTGTTGAAATACACTCACGAACATAGAGTCCTAACGGATCCCAGATGCAGCTCCTTGCTCACCTGACATGCATTAAGGTTCATTGTTAAAGACTAATGTAGTCATTCAAGCTAACTAAATGGGTAAATATAAAGCTGGCACCAAATGGCTCATTGCATATTTCATAGTAACAGCAAAATTTGCTGGAAACAGGATACATCCCTGGAACTCCAGTCAGATTCACACTTTCACAAAAAGACATTTGCAAGCTAAAAAAAAAAAAAATCCCACAAAAATATCATGAAGTGGAGGGAAGCTCATGAGGCCACCACACTTCCCTAAGAAGGTTCATATTTCCTGATGGATGGAGAGATTTTCTTCAGTGGTGTAGCCATTGGTAAGGTGTCCATAAATAACCCCTCATCCATGCTCCTGTAAGCAACCCTAGTTAAACTAATTGAATCACTGGGGGGGTGGGGGTCGGGGGAAGGAAAAGAAAAAAGCGGAAGTGAGGTTAGTTGGGAAGAGGGGTGTTAACAAAAGAGAGCTTAGTGGGGGTGAACGTGATCAAAACACATGTGTACATGTATGAAACATCATAAGAGGCCCATTATTATGTACAGTTAATAATATACTAATAAAAATATTTTTAATTCCACAAAAGAATGATTTATTAAGCATCATAAAGTCATTTAACTTGTGGGGTGCTGTGACTTACACCTTACTCTCAGCACCCCTGAGGCTGATGGTCCCCTGAGTTCAGGCTAGCCTGATCTGCACAGTAATTTCCAGGCTATCGGGGACCGCACAGAGAGACCCTGCCTTAAAGGAAACAAAGGTTGTAACTTAGAAAATGTTCCATAGGCAACCTCACTGTATGTTTCTGTGTATAAGGCTAGCTGACTATTAAGCCGGTCTGGGAGAGGCCAGAGTCGTACCACTGGCTAACCGTTGCTGTATGAGCTGTGGACGGCCACATCTACCCAAAGACATTGGTGACTGTTTGGCTCGGAGTAGGTGTCACTTCCCAGCCTTCTCCACAGCCCAGATTAGAATGTTGGGGTGGGGGTGGGGGGTTGTTATTGTGGTTTGTTTGTTTGTTTGTTTGCTTTTTAATGTCGGCTCTTCCGTCTATGGAGGCAGAGGTGCTTCCAATGGGAAGGATTCTGCATTCCTTACCCTGCTTTTCAGACATCTTACCAAATTCACTAGATCATAGAATTTTCAACCCCAAACCCTTTCGTTTTTTATCTTTTTTGTTGTGTGTGTATGTGTACTTCACCTATTATGGTAGATGAGCATGCCACAACATGTGTAGAGGTCAGAGGACAACTGTTTGGAGTCTCTCCTTCCACCTTTATGTGGGTTTAAAAGATGGAAGTCAGGTTGCAGGCCTACATCATCGGGTGATGAGAGCATTTACTCACTGAGCAGTCTTTCTGGTTCCAAAAGCTTTTCTTTATTATTTTTTTTTGGACATTTATCTATTTCTTCAAGTTACATCTCAATCACAGCCCCTCCCTCCTCCTCTCCCAGTGCCACCCTCCTATCCTCTTTTTTTTTTCAATTTAATTTACACCTCCCCCCCCCCCCCCATATCCCTCCCTTTTAGTCCAATGAAAGGCTCTTTTTCTTATAACAATAAATACAGTAAAAAAACAATAAGAACAATTAGGCCACAATCATGAAAATTATATGGTAAAACACACATTACCAATGTCCAGTCCATACATATTTGGCAACTGATATTAATATTCTATTATCTATCTATCTCCATGAGTTTAAACTAACTCATGTTACCTAACTCAGTTTCCATGCTAACTTGCATTACCAACTTAAAAACATCTTCTTAGACCTAGAACATCCTTTTAATTCCTAAACAACTCAAAACTTAACTATGAGACTATAACTGTCTAGTTTTCAACCACATCAGAGACTTGAGAAGGATAAATACATCTAAATAAACAGGAAGTTCAGAGAAAGCAGCTTCCAAAGCTAAGAAATGAGAGACAACTGGCTGCCTGGACAGTCCCCAATTTCTCTCTATAACATTGGAGCATCTGTCTTTAGCCTTTTGGTCCAATATTTCTGACAGACATTAATTTTAAAGCAGGAATTATGAAGGACTTGCCCACCCTGTCTTGGCAGAGCTAGGTTGTTGACTTACCTGCTTCCAAGTTTTGTTCTTTTATCTACAGTTGAAGCAAGGGCTTTTTCTTGCCCAGTGACAAGCTTGCCACTAATGCAGCCATCTGCAAATGGAGATTCTTCAATGCTCCTCATCTGTTTGAAGTAAAATGGGGGGTGCTGTCTGGAGCTGACCTGTCTCAATATAAAAAAAATCTTAGGAAAACATCTTCAAATGCCATATTCTATAGATCTCTTGAGGTTTTTGAAGACCATCTATCTCTCTCCCTATATTTGAATAAACAAACTTGATTTCTGATTAACTTAGAAAACATTTGTGATACACTAATCTAGTATCTAACAAAATGACAAGTCTGAATGACTATTAGTTTGCATTGCTTAATTATCCAAAACAGTTTGTGATAGTTGCTATCAAAAGACCTAGAACTCCACATTGCATTTTTAAGAATTACTTAGGTACAATACATTAAAAGGAGTTAACCTTAATTTTGTATCACTATACAAAGATCTATACTGATGTAGCCAAATATAATCTTATTTTGTATCAATATACAAAGATATAAGAGCATATTCAATAATCTATCCCTTTTTCTTTATCATTCCTATTTCATGTCTATATCCCCTTTTTTCTTTTCAAGTCTTCCCCCTCTACATAGGAGAGAAAGAAGGATAGAGAAAAGAAAAAGAGAGAAATCAGTGGGTCTAACCTCCTAAATCTTGTTTAGCAAACCATTTTGACAACTTGTAACCAATCCCCCTAAATGACAGCAAGCATCTATAACCCATCAAATGACAAAACAAAACAAAACAAAACAAAAAAACACCCACCCTACCTTCTGAGAATGGAGCGTCGCTTTCTTAAAATTGCTTCCTAGTAAAAGCTTTTCTCTAAAGTACCTTATTTCATAAAAACGCTATGACATTTGGTCATTTTAAATTATTAAAAATTATGACTAGTACAAAAAAAAGTCAGTTTAAGATTTCAAAGTTCAGCACATGTCTTTAATCCCAGCACTGGGGAGGCAGAGGCAGGCAGATCTCTGTGAGTTTGAGGACAGCCTGGTCTACAAAGTGAGTTTCAGGACAGCCAGAGCTACATAATTAGACCTGTCTTGGGTGGAGGAACAGAAGAAAATGAACAAAAAAAAGGTTTCAAAATTCTGTTGGGTGTAGTAAATCAAGCCTGAGGCATTCAGGATCATCCTTGGCTTCAGACGAAGATCAAGGTCATGCAACTCTACATTCTCAAAAATTTTTTAAGCTTAAACTGTTCCGTACTATGCTAGTTTTTATGTCAGCTTGACAAAAGCTATAATCATCTGATAATAGGGAACTTCAATTAAGAAAATGCCTATAAGATTGGCCTGTACCCAATCCTGTGGAGCACTGTCTTCAGTAATGTCTGATCCAGGAGTGCCAGCCCATTGTGGGTGGTGTCATCCCTGGACTGGTGGTCCTGGGTTCTAAAAGAAAACAGGCTGAGCAAGCCATGAGGAACAAGCCAGTAAGCAGCACCCCTCCATGGCTTCTGCTTCAGCTCCTACCTGCCGGTCTCTGCCTTAAGTTGCTGCTCTGACTTCCTTTGGTGATGAAGAACAACCTGAGAGTGTAAGCTGAAATAAACCCTTCTCTCTCACACTGCTTTTGGCCATGGTGTTTATCCCGGCAATAGAACCCCTAAGACTCACATTCATCATATTTGGTCTGTTCAGGTCCAGGATACCTTGAGGCTTGCCAGAGAAGGAGTCTTGTTTAATTTTTAAAGGATGTTTTAAAAAGCTCTCCAGTTGTCTGAATACTAAAAAGTAACCATATCAGAGAATCTACCATGCTTGCTCTGTTATGCTTTTTGAATTTTTCTCTTTTTGCAGCTAAGAAGGTTTGGTTTTTTTTCAATAAACATTTTTAAATGGAACAAAAGAAAGGAATTGATATGTCTTAAACATTTGCTATTCAATTAATTAAACTGCATACTTAAGTATCTCTGTCATGCTTTTAATGTGAAAAGGGGTTTCTAGCTTTGTAGGAAATACTCGGTTATGAGTTATGATCCTCTAGAGGTATATAATAAAGTTTCTGATTTTCATATAGTGAATAATCACAGGATTATTTTTTAAAAAATAGCTTTATCCGTGGGCTGGCTGAGAGATGGCTCAGCAGTTAAGAACACTGGCTGCTCTTACAGGGGTCCCAGGGTTAGCTCCTAGCATCAACATGGTGATTCACAATCACCTGTGGCTCCAGTTCCTGGAGATTCGACACCCTTTGGGACCTTCATAGGCATCAAGCACACATATGCACAGACATACATCCAGGCAAAACATTCAAGCATATAAAATAAAATAAATCAATCTAAAATACATATAAAATAAAAGTCACCCATGGCTCAGGGATCACCTTAACAAATCCATTTGCATAAGCCACCCTGTAGGAAAAAAACAATGGCTAATTAAATTGCTTACTAGTATTTGTATTATCTTTAATTGGTTCGGCAGTGTTAATCCTTAACCCGGCATTACAAATGAATACACACAGACACCGGATGGACTTTAAGAAGCCTAGGCCTGAGTTGTGCAATCCTAGCCCATCTAAGCTAGCTCATAATTCTATTACCCAAATATGACCCCATATATACATATGTCCCTTTGGACTGCTATTCTCCACATTAAGCCGATGTTCCAGGTCACATGGAAGGATCTTCTTTAATCTACCCCATGGCGTGTCCTCCTTGTCTGCTCCTGGCTTTTTCTCCAGCAAGCTTCTCCTTCCCAAGATGCTCTCTCTCCCTCAAAAAGCGCATGCACCTTAGCCCTGCCTACCTCCGTCTTTACCCAATCTCCAGGCCTCAGCATTTATTTAAACAATCAGAGACAATTAAGTAACAGCAAACAGGACCAATTAACATTTAGAATGCTTAACACCACCCCATCACCACCCTTTGAATGGATGAGAGAAAAGCAGTGACATTAGGCTTCCACTGATCCTACGATCTTGGTGGTATTAACATCCCTGCTAGGGCATTCTTCTGGGGTGTAACAATATGGAAAAGGGAAGCCCCAATGGGAAGGTACAATCATTGCGCATCCAAGCAGTCATTGCATTTGCAGTGGAAGAGGTAGCTGAGCTCCCTCTCTCGGTATACCCACCTTCCATCGCTTTAGAAATTTACAGTCTCTGCTTTTCACGACTTATTGGTTCAGTGAGAGACCCTGTCTCAAAAAACAAAATGAGAATGACTAAGGAAAACATATGAAGTCAACCTCTGTCCTCTACATTCATGTTCATATCAACCCACAGGCACATGTATACACACAATCGCATGCATGCATGCACTCCCACAGGAGAACACACAGGCACACACACACACACACAAACACACACACATCATTTGTTCCTTCCTTCAGTTAAATTTTTTTTTCATTCTGTTATTTTTGTTTTTTTCCCCATCTTCCTAAGATTGCTAATGTTCACTGAGACTAAGTTTCCCCAGCCATGAAATGGAGATGGTTGTACCTAGCTCTTAGGTTTGGCATGAAGGTTAGCGGCTCTGCTGGCATCCTGAGGCTGCTTCTAATGCACACAGTGTGCCCTGTTTGATTACTGTGGGAACTTTGGCTGGTTGTTCAGGGCATCAGCTAACCCCAATTCTTCAGTTACACCGAAGTATAGACCATTACTCTGATGGGCAGGGCCTCTCTCCTCTGGCTTTATTCATTCAAAGGGTCTAAAGACAGAAAGAATCCCAAATATAAGGCTGGACATGGCCAATGCTAGAAAGCACTAGTCTTCCAAAGACAAGAAATAATGCTAATTTTTACCTAACTTTCTATAAAGGACAACACAAAAATCTCTCTTAAGATATTTCCTACTTTCCTCTGTGAAGCAATCATGGAAAAATGTGGAGTTATGTTTTCCAGAACACTCATACAAGCCTGTGAAGGCTTCCAAAGGTTGTTGCTGTGATTTGCTGGAGGGTGCTCTTTTTTCTTTTTTTTTTTATATAAGTACTTTATTTTTTTTTCTTCAAGTTACATCTCAGTCACAAACCCTTCCCTATTCCCCCTTCCTGTCCCACCCTTCCACCCTCTTCCCCCCCAACAGCTTCCCTTTTCAATCCAACAAATGGTTCTTTCTCTTATAACAGTATATTCTATACAAAACAGCAGAATTAAATATGCCACATTTATGAGAGTTAAATGGCCCAGTATACCTTCCCAATGTCCACTTCATACATATTTGACCCCTGACTTTAACCTTCTACCTTCTAACCATCTCCATGAGTTTAAAGTTCTATAACTGACTTAGCTTTCATACTAACTTGCATCACTATTATAACCATCTTCTTAGATCTAGAACACCCTCTTGATTCCTAAACAACTCAAAATTTAGCTATGACACTCAAGCTGTCTATTCTTCAACCACCTCAGAGAGCTGAGAAGGATAAATATATCTGATTATATAGGAAGTGCAGGGCCTGCAGCTTCCAATACTAAGAAATGACAAACCAGTGACTACCTGGACAGTTCCCATTTTCTCTCCATACATTCCAGCATCAGTCTTCAGCCTTTTGGTCCTGTTTCTCTGACAGACATTTATTGTAGAGCAGGGATTATGAAGGACTAACCTACCCTGTCTTGGCAGAGCTAGGCTGTCAACTTCCCTGCTACCAAGTTTTGTCCTTTTTGGACAGCAGTCTGTCTGTAGTTGAAGCAAGGAGTTTTTACATGCCAAGAGATAGGCTTGCCACTAATTCAACCATCTCACACTGGAGATTCTTTGATGCTTTTCTTCTACTTGGAGTAGAATAGGGGGTGCTGTCAGGAGCTGATATGTCACGATATCAAAAAAAAAATCTTAATTTAAGACCACATCTTTGAATGCCATATTCTGCAGATCTCTTGGGGTTTTTGAAGATGCCCTATCTATCTCTTGTATTTAGATAAGCAAATGTTGCTTGTCTCTTAACAACTTGATTACTGAGTAGCTTAGAGAATATCTGTGATAGACTGTCATAGTAGCTAACAAGGTGACATGCATGCATGACTAGGAGTTTGTTTTTCTTAACTATCCTAAACAGTTTAAGACAGTTGGTATCAAGAGGCCAGAGCTTCACATTTCATTTTTAAGTACCTCTAGGTACGATACCATTAGGAAGCGTTACCTTTAATTTTGTATCAATATACAAAGATCTATTCAAATGTGGCTAAATATACTCTTAATTTTGTATCAATATACAAAGATCAATGCCTATGCGGCCCAATACAATCTTAATATTGTGTCCATATACAAGGATCAATACCATTGTGGCCAACTATAATCTTATTTTGTATCAATATGCAAATATCAATACCGATGTAGACCAATACAATCTTATTTTTGCACAATAAACAATGGTCAATACCACTTTAGCTAAATATACTACTAATTTTGTATCAATATACAAAGGTATAAGGGAATATTCAATAATCTGACCCTTCTTCTGACCCTTCTTCTTGGTCCTTCCTGTGCTATGTCTATGTCTCAATTTTTCTCAAGTCCGTGCATTCCTACATAGGAGATAAAGAAGGATACAGAAAAGGGAAAGAAGGAATACCCTAGTTCTAACCTCCAAAGCCCATTAAACAGGACCATTTAACAACTTGTAATCTCTTCCCCTAAATAACAGAGTTTTCAGTTGTCCTTCAAATAACCAAAAAAGGGGGGGGGGGCAGAGAAACACCCTCCCCACCAGGACGGTGCTCTTAAAAGCATGGCCACAAAAAGCACCCATTCTGTCCAGGTGATTTAGGGGGATCACCCCACTCCATCTCCATCACCCTACTTGGGCAGTGTTGCCTCTATTACTTTATGAGCATTCTCATTCTGTACGTGAGGAGCTTGGCCTGAGGGCGAGTAAGTGGCCTAGCCAAGGTCTCATAGTCTGCTGGGGCTATAATTCCAATTGCTCTCCATGGAGCCACTCTGCTTATGTGGACAGAACTCTCAAAAGTAACTGGGCTGATATGCAATTTCAGTTAGAGAAGAGGAATGAGTTCACCAGGGCTGTCGTATAACTTGGTGTCCACAGTTAATGCCAAAGGGTTCTGCCCTTGAGAGCTGCTGAGAGCACACTATGGGTGCTCTTTGCCACACAAAACCATAGCATGTGGGTGGCTGCATCCATGTAGCCATTTCACAATGTAACATTCAGCAAAAGAGAGTGTTATGTGATCTGAATGTAGTTTTGTCAGTTAAAAATTTTTTATCTAATTTTTAACATTTAGAGTCTAGATTAAGGCTAGTGGTTGTCATTTTTAGCTTCAGAAAACTTTTATATTCTTCAAAAGTATTGATGATACCCAAGAGCTCTGGCTTATATGTCTACCAATATTCATATTATTAGATTGAACAACTTTAAAATATTTGACTATACAAAATTACAATAAGTATCTGATTCAGTAATACGTAACTAATACTTGTCTTTTAAAATAACTATTCATGAGAACTATAATCAACATTAGTATTAGTAACATTTAGCATTTCCTGAGACAAGAGGCTTTATTCTGTGTCTTTTTTTCCCTCATTTCCATTTTTTGTTTGATGTTTTCAAATGTAAAAAAAAAAAAAGGAAGTGAATATTCTCACACTCCGGAGATTATTTTGCGAATCCTGGTTGCATGAGTTTCTGGGAGAGGCTGTTGTCCTTCCAGAATGCTGCTGTTGTGATTAATCTTCAAGGCTCATCTGAGAAATGCAAGCATGAGCTTGGGAAGAGAAGTGTTTTCAGGGAATCAGGATGTTATTCCTGATTCTACACCCCGACCTGACAGGCGGGTTTATAGATTCATTTCCAGATGGTGTTTGGAACAGTGTCTCTCAGTGACCTTTTGATACATCCACACTAAACCACTCTGGTTTCTTTGGAACCTTTACAAACTCATGATTTTGAAGTGTCATGGGTTTGTCGTTTGGAAAATAGCAATTTGCCTCAAATCTCTGTAACCCTGATATATTTCATCATGCAATATTTCATAATCAAATCATGCTGAATACAGTCACCAAGAACTTATCCCAAAAAACTGCTTACTCCTCAAAGATCTGTACCAGCCCCTTCCATGGACTCCCATCTGACTCCAGCGCGCAGAACTGCTTTGTGGGTACTTCCACTAGGTCATAACAGAACACTGGAAGAGGCATGTACTCAGGAGCTAATAATATTAGTGACTTATATTGTTTAATCAGTGATATTAAGTAAGATTCGCTTTTTATTGGCGGTGTATAAGTAAACAGTGCAAGAGCTATTGGTGTCCTTTGCTTAGCAGTGCCCCACCTCGTGTCACCAGCCAGTCCCAGTGCGGTGTAGAGTAAATGGC
Organism: Lophiomys imhausi; assembly: GCA_907164525.1. Lineage (NCBI taxonomy): Eukaryota > Metazoa > Chordata > Mammalia > Rodentia > Muridae > Lophiomys > Lophiomys imhausi. The sequence goes on from CAJQZJ010032527.1 coordinate 836,691, forward strand.
ATGTTGGTGTTACCAACGAAATAAGTTGGACTTCATAGGCCCACTAAAAAGGCATCAGAAATCTGCAAAGCACACTGCTAGACCCCATTACCTAAAATCATACAGTCCTTCTGCCAGTCAAATATCTCCTAAGCAATTCTAGAAGAGTAGCTAATGCCAGTAGAAAAGCTGATTCAGGGAGACCTCACATTGTTCCTCAATTCAAGATTCTCCTTATACTACAAAGGCTAAGCAAAATTTGCATGCTTCACGTGTAGCAGGACTTGCACTCTCTTCTTAAATCATCTGCCTGGATTAGCATGGCCCCTTGTCTGTGCCTGCAAATTACTATACCGTCTATAAAGGCCTTCTGCGGTACCTTAAGACGAGGGGAGAATAAACAATAAGGTTTTCTCAGTCTGTAAATTAGTCACTGTGTACACACTGCTCAGCAGGTAAAGTCATTTAGGGCGATAGGGTGTCTTTTACTAATCAACCTCTACATTAATTTACTAATTTCTCTGTGCCTCCCAAAGTGAGAACTCTATTCAGATGTGTTATTTGTATTTCCTCATTTGAATAGATTATGAATATATTATGATGCAATTAAATATACACTGTCTGTGCACACTAGATCTTTTCCATAACTAATTCAAGAATGAAATAATATACATTGCTTTGAAGCCAACTGTCATGACTAATTGACGGAAATGGGCTCTCCTTGAACCAGAGAGGAATTCCTTTAGTGTGGACCATTATGGACTATTTAATTCTGAAGCTTTCTTCTTAAAGTAAAATTTAAAAGTTATCCTAACTAATCCTTTTTGAGTAAAGGTTAAGGACTTAATCCTCTGGCTTTATAAATCTGCAGTGTCTAACAAACTGCATACTTGTTTTGCTCTATTCAAATGAGCTCATAAAGGTTCTCAGACAAGAAGGCTTGCAGCATTGGTGCAGACGCCTTGTGATCTGTGAACCTTGTTTCTCAGTTTTTAATATGTCACTGCTTTGTTAATTCCCTCTTTTTCTGTTCACAGTCTGCTAGTGAGAGACAGTGGGGGTCTTCTTGTTAAATTTTATTACTTTATATCATAATACCAAATAACTTTAATTGGAGTAAAAATGAAAATAAAGTGTCAGGGCTAGGGGCGTGTAACTCGCACCCATGGGGCTGGGGTCAGATCCTTAACTCTGCAAAATAAAATCGAATTTCAAATAAAGATGACTTATTGAAGTCATTTTTCTCCCAGAGACGAGAGGGTGGGTGGGTAGAACAAAGCGTTGAGGCTTTAGGGCCCGCCCAGTGTTTCTCCAAGATGAGGTTACCCAAGACCTCCCTGCACATTGGAACACATTCCAGGTATGATGGTATTTTCTCACGCCCTGGGACCTTCTTCCTGGCCTCTGAGAACTCCTCAACAAGGGTGGGAACTTGGATGCATACCACTTCCTGTGCGTATTTTGTCTTGAGGACTTTGCCAGCTTGCCACCAGAAAGCTCATCTGAGGAAAGCATCTCAAGGAAGGATAAATTGCTAGGAAGAGCCAAACAAAAGTTCACTAGCCAATGATTTTCACAAATAACTTGACAGATACCTGATTTCTGATAAATGAAACATAATAAAAACTCCTGTAAGGAGTTGCCCCGAGGACATTGAAATGTTGACTACTCCCCAGCGGTAGGTTTTGGAGCTTCTTATTTGTCTGAGAGACACTGTAAAGTTGTAGCTACATGCCACACACTTAGAGGAATAAAGTGAGTCCTGCAGATCTTCCAGGTGCAGATCTGAAGTCATAGCACTGCTATGGAACTGGACTTTTGTTAGAAATGAGAACTATTGTCATGACTTCTAGGAATGAAGAACATAACTCCCCAAATAACCTTCTTCTTGCCCTTGAGGATTGAGACATTCTGGCCTTTCCTGGTATAATGGCTTCTTCTGTAGATTACCTGTAACTGTGGGCTTCCTCCACTGCAATTGGTATCATTTCAGGATGAGAGTGAGAGTTGTACGAGAACAGCAAGATGATGGTGCATTACTCCTCCAGGAACCAGTCAGCAGCCTCCAGCGACCTCGTGTTCTGAAATAAGGGTCCTGGCCTGGACCCTCACTTTTGTCAGAGCAACTGTGAAAATATGATAAAATAGAAGCTGTTACCTGAGTCCATGGGAAATTGGTGGCATTTCATGTAAATGTTGCTCTTTTCTCCCAGTCTGCTATTTGTTGTTGATTTTTTTTTTTACATGATCTAATCCCGTGGCATTTTAATAGAATTCCGTGCCTTTGGGAAGCCTTAATGTAATTTATATTATTAACCTGAGAATACAGGCACATCATTAGTGGTCAGTAAGAAGTGTCGGAGTGAAGTCTTTTTATTTATCACAAAGGTTTCCACACCATCTCTGGATGGGTTAGGCAATTGAGCTAAAAGTGCTTGGTGGTTTGTAGATTGTGGTATTTTTCCCTGTTCTTTTAATGCACAGACCCATGATTTTGTTTCTATTTAAGTAAGGAATGTCCTCCTTTCTCTGAATGTCAGGGAAGGTCAATTCCATTTCACGAAGCTGAGGCTGGTGAAGCTGTATCTGACACCATTCCCGATAGTTTTGTTGCTGCTTTAAATTTCCAGAGGAATCTGCTGGTAAGAATTGACAGATCATATGCCCTTATACCTTTGTATATTGATACAAAATTAGTAGTTTATTTGGCTAAAGTGGTATTGACCATTGTTTATTGTGCAAAAATAAGATTGTATTGGATTACATCGGTATTGATCTTTGTATATTGATACAAAATTAAGATTATAGTTGGCCACAATGGTATTGACCCTTGCATATGGACGTAATATTAAGATTGTATTGGGCTACATAGGCATTGATCTTTGTGTATTGATACATAATTAAGAGTATATTTAACCACAATTGAATAGATCTTTGTATATTGATACAAATTTAAAGGTAACGCTTCCTAATGGTATCATACCTAGAGATACTTAAAAATAAAATGTGAAGCTCTGACCTCTTGATACCAACCGTCTAAAACGGTCTAGGATAGTCAAGTAAAACAAACTCCTAGTCATGCAAACATGTCACTTTGTTAGCTACTATGACAGTCTATCACAGATATTCTCTAAACTACCCAGTAATCAAGTTGCTAAGAGACAAGCAACATTTGCTTATCTAAATACAAGAGATGGATAGGGCATCTTCAAAAACCCCAAGAGATCTGCAGAATATGGCATTCAAAGATGTTATCTTAAATCAAGATTTTTTTTTATATCGAGACATATCAGCGCCTGACAGCACCCCCTATTCTACTCCAAGTAGAAGATAAGCATCAAAGAATCTCCACTGTAAGATGGTTGAATTAGTGGCAAGCCTATCTCTTGGCATGAAAAAACCCCTTGCACCAACTGCAGACAGACTGCTGTCCAAAAAGGACAAAACTTGGTAGCAGGGAAGTCGACAGCCTAACTCTGCCAAGACAGGGTAGGTAAGTCCTTCATAATCCCTGCTCTACAACAAATGTCTGTTATAGAAACAGGACCCAAAGGCTGAAGACTTATGCAGGAATGTATGGAGAGAAAATGGGAACTGTCCAGGCAGTCATTGGTATGTCCTTTCTTAGTTTTGGAAGCTGCAGGCCCTGTACTTCCTATATAAGCAAATATATTTATCCCTCTCAGGTCTCTGAGGTGGTTGAAGAATAGACAGCTAGAGTCTCATAGTTAAATTTTGAGTTGTTTAGGAATCAAGAGGGTGTTATAGATCTATGAAGATACTCTTAAAAGTGTGTTGCAAGTTAGTATGAATGTTGAGTCACATATAGACCTTTAAACTCAAGGAGATGGTTAGATAGTAGAATGTTAAAGTCAGGGGCCAAATATGTATAAACTGGACATTGGGAAGGTATACTGGGCCATTTAACTCTCATAAATGTGGCATATTTATATCTGTTGTTTTGTATAATACTGTTATAAGAGAAGGAACCATCTGTTGGACTGAAAGGAGAAACTTCTTGGGGGAAGAGGGTGGAAGGGCGGGATAGGAAGGGGGAATAGGGAGGGGTTTGTTACTGAGATGTAACTTGAAGAAAAAAATATAAAGTATTTAAAAAAAAAAAAGAATTGACAGATCTGGGTGTGGCAGTGTACACCCAGCACTCAGGAGGCAGAGGCAGGAGGAACAAGCAGCCCAGGCGACAGCATGGGCCATTGGCTTCTGGGGAGCGCTTAGGGAGGCAGCGTGGGTAGATGGACAGATGGGGAATGCTCAGGGAAGTAGCTCAAATGTGTCCCGTGCAGCTAGTTCTCTGCTGGTGAGACCACTTTCTTCCCATTCATCTTGCTGAGCACTTCCTCAGAAGTCCACCGGGTACCGTGCCTTTATGAATGGCTCCCTGGGGTCCTCAAGAACTACACAAGAGTCACACTCCCAGTCTCTATATCCTGCCAGCTTTGGCTGTTTACATGACCACTGATTCTTACATTTCGTCCTTCTCAGAGCTTTGCTGGACTGCTCGAACAAGACAGGAATCTCATTTCATTCTTCCAGTGTGTATTGTTGTTGTTTGTTTTGTCAATAAGCTAAAATACATGTTTCCACACTATATTTTGAAAAGTATGTAAGGAATAAACATGTCGGTTTCATCATTCTTACATTTTGTTTGTTTCAGCTGTATTTTATGTGGGTACGTGCACTGCACAGTAAGTGTGGGGAGGGCAGACCAGAGCTGCAGAAGACTCAGTTCTCTCCTTCCACTATGTGAGACCCAAGGAGAGAACGCCAGTTGTCAGGTGTGGCAGCAGGGACCTTTACCCACTGAGCCACCTACCAGCCCTGTTACTCTTATTTTAAACTGACACACCAAGTGATGACTGTTACTCATATTGGTGGGCACCATGTGCTGTTGTGATACACACACACACACACACACACACACACACACACACACACACACACACACAC
>CAJQZJ010032527.1:841647-869147 GCA_907164525.1 Lophiomys imhausi
CACACACACACACACACACACACACACACACACACACACACACACACCAGCCAAGTTAAACCAGTTCCATATCAATCTTCTCTTTGTGATGAAAACCTTCAGGATCCATTCTTCTAACTTTTGAATGAACATTCTTGTTATCTACTGAGAATACCATACCAGAACATAATGCTCCTATCCAGTTGTAATTCAGTAAATGTTGAGGAACCTTCCCCTGCTGTGGTAGTTCAAATAAGAATATACTCCGGTAGGGTCATATGTTTGAATAGTTTATGCCCAGTAGATAGAACTGTCTGGAAAGGATTAGGAAGTGTGGTCTTGTTGGAGGAGTTGTGTTACCAGGGACAGACTTTGAGGTTTCAGAAGGCCACACCATTCCCAGTTAGCGCTCTCTCTCTCTCTCTCTCTCTCTCTCTCTCTCTCTCTCTCTCTCTCTCTCTCTGTTTCCTCTTTGCTGATCAGGGTGTAACCCCTCAGCTGCTCCCATCCGCTGCCATACTCCTGAGCATGATGATCACAGGCTCACCCTCTGCGACTGTGACCACCAATAAACCCTTTCTTCTATGTGCTGTCTCTGTCATGATTGTCTTATCTGGCAACAGCAAAGTGACTACGATACTCTGTATCCTGCTCCCCACCCAGCCTCCAGTAACCCCCAGGTTAGGCTCCTCATCCATGACTCAACATCTTCACATTTCACACATGAACGGTGTGCACTGGTCGTCTTTCTGGGCCTGGCTACCTGAAATAACAATCTCCAGTTCCATCCATGTGGCTGCAAATGACTGTTCTTCGCTTTCATGGTCGAATAGCGCTCCATTTGGATATGCACCACATTTTCTCCCTCCCTTAGTTTCTTTCCATGTGTGCTGTGGTAGCATCTCCCTGACAGTGATTTTTAACCATATTTTTATGTAAATGTCAACCATTTCAATGTCTTCTATAGGGATGTCTGTTTAAGTATATTGAGCATTTTTAAGTGAGCTTTATTTTTTTCTTAATGAGTTTTTTTTAATTTCTTGTGTACTTTGAATATCAGCTCTAGTCAAATGTGCAAACACTCTTCTCTCATTCTTTAGGTTTTTCTCTGCATTCTGTTGATTATTTTCTCTGCTTCAGAGAAGCTCTTTTGTATAATATAATCCCATTTGTCTATTTGGTTTTTCCCCCTATCCTTTTGTGGTGTTGTCAAAATAATCTTGTCCATTTCAATGTCTTGAAGCCTCTCTCTAATGTTATCTTCTGGTATCTTCATAGGTCCATGTGTTACATTTAAGTCTTTAATCAATTTTAAATTCATCTTTATTGGGTTGCATCTTCATTCTAATGCATGGATATCCAATTCCCTTCTCTAATGCATGTTCCTAGCACCTCTATTGAAAATCAATAAATTATATGTGTGAGCTTACTTGGAGTTTCTCTAGTCTATAGTCAATATGTCTTACATTTTTGTTTTGAAACAGGAGCTCACTGTGAATCCCTGAATGGCCTGGAACTCATTGTGTAGACCAGGCTGACTTTGAACTCACAGAGATCTTCTTGCATTTGGGAAGCAGAAGCAGACAGATTTCTGGAAGTTCAGGGGCAGCTTGCTTGCTCTACATAGTGAGTTTCAAGCCTGCCAGGGCTGAATAGTGAAGACTTTTCTCAAAATAAAATAAAATAGCTTTGGACTGTATAGACATTTAAAAACACTGATTCTTTCAATCCATGAAAATGTTATATCTTTCTATTTTTGTATCATTTTCAATTTCTCTCATTAATGTTTTATAATCTTCATTGTAGAGTCATACCTCCAGTTGAATTCATTCTTAGGTTTGATTGATTGGTTGGTTAATTTGGTTTTCGTAGCTATTAAGAGCTAACTTTCTTGGTCTCTGTTCCAGATGGTTCACTGCTGGAGTCTTGTACCTGTACTAACATGTATATGTTGATTTTACATCCCACAACTTTGCTGAATTTGCATATTAATTCTGTTTACTTGTCATTTTCCTTGGGGAAGTTTTGGGGGCCTAACACACAGGTTTCATCCTCTGCCAACAATGACAAGTGGGCTCCTCTGCTCTTGCCCCCACCTTAGTTGTTCTGGCTGAGACTCTCAGAGTATGTTGAATAATTGATATTTAAAAAAAATTAAGCTCATATAATAAAAAAGAAATTTAGGAATGGTCTATAGAAACAAAGGTTTCACTATATAAAAATTTCATGAGCACTTAATTCTTTTTAAAAGAAAATCTAGAACCAAATGGTTACCACCACAGAAAAGATGTGTCATTCTGTCACATTGTCTAGAAAATTAGAATGGTACCTAGCTCATTGACATGATACCAGTCATCTTAAATAAGTCTGTGTCAGGCAGTTCACATGGGCTAATGTGTATCACCATGAGTTATGGCCTCTTTCTCCAAACAATGGAATTTTAAATCATCCTGGATCAAGGATATAGAGGTGCCATTAGGCACAGAGACAATTAAAAAATTAAGACATTTTTCTTTCTTTTGGCCATTGAGACTGTTCTAGAGAATCTGTGTCTAAAATCAGTTTCTCAACCCAGCCATGCACATGGGTGATGTCTCCTATTATAAGTTTCCATGCTGTGCTTTCCCAATGCACTAATTCAGCAATGAGTTTTTTTTAATAATTTATTTTTTATTTCTTCAAGTTACATCTCAATCACAATCCCCTCCCTACTCCCCCCTCCAGTCCCACCCTTCCACCCTCCTCCCCCTCAGCCCCACCATCCTCTTCCCTTCCTTTTTTTTTTTTTTTTTTAGTTTAAGGTATTTCTTTTTTCCCCCCAACAGCTCTCATTTCAGTTCAAAAAATGGTTCTTTTCCTTATAACTATAAATACAATACAAAACAACAGAAATAAATAGGCCACGATTATAAGAGTTATATGGCTTAGCATACATTCCCAGTGTCCAGTCCATATGTATTTGGCACCTGACTTTAACATTCTACTATCTAACCATCTCCATGAGTTTAAAGTTCTATATCTAACTCAGCTTTCATACTAATTTGCCTCATAATTTTAAAAATATCTTCTTAGATACAGAACACCCTCTTGATTCCTAAACAACTCAAAATTTAACTATGAGACTCTAGCTATCTATTCTTCAACCACCTCAGAGACCTGAGAGGGATAAATATATCTGATTATATAGGAAGTGCAGGGCCTGCAGCTTCCAAAACTAAAAAATGACATACCAGTGGCTGCCTGGACAGTTCCCATTTTCTCTCCATACATTACAGCATCAATCTTCAGCCATTTGGCCCCATTTCTCTGACAGACTTTGGTTGTAGAGCAGGAATTATGAAGGACTTACCTACCCTGTCTTGGCAGAGCTAGGCTGTCGACTTATCTGCTTCCAAGTTTTGTCCTTTTTGGACAGAAGTCTGTCTACAGTTGAAGCAAGGGGTTTTTCTTGCCAAGAGAACGGCTTACCACCAATTCAATCATCTCCCACTGGAGATTCTTCGATGCTCATCTTCTACTTCGAGTAGAATAGGGGTGCTGTCAGGAGCTGACATGTCTCGATATCAGAAAATCTTAAGTTAAGAAAACATCTTTGAATGCCATATTCTGCAGATCTCTTGAGGTTTTTGAAGATGCCCTATCTATCTTTTATATTTAGATAAGCAAATATTGCTTGTCTCTTAGCAACTTGATTTCTGAGTAGCTTAGAAAATAACAGATAGACTGTCTGTGATAGACTGTCATAGTAACTAACAAAATGACACGTTTTCATGACTATTAGTTTCCATTTCTTAATTATCCTAAACAGTTTATGTCGGTTGGTAGCGAGAGGTCAAAACTTGACATTTCATTTTTAAGTATTGCTACGAACAATGCCTTTAAGAAGCGTTACCCTTAATTTTGTATCAATATACAAAGATCAATACCAATGTGACTAAATATAATCTTAATTTTGTATCAATATACATAGATCAATACCGATGTAGCCCAATACAATCTTAATTTTACATTAATATACAAGGGTCAATACCATTGGGTCAAATATAATCTTAATTTTGTATCAATATACAAAGATCAGTACCGATGTAGCCCTATACAATCTTAATTTTGCATTAATATACAATGATCAATACCAATTTAGCCAAATATAATATTAATTTTGTATCAGTATACAAAGGTATAAGGCTATATTCAATAATCTGTCCTTTTTTCTTGTTCTTTCCTATACTATGTCTATGTCCCATTTTTCTCAAGTCTGTTCACTCCTATATAGGAGAGAAAGGAGGATACAGAAAAGCAAAAGAGAGAAGTCCCTGGGTCTAACCTCCAAAACCCATTTAACAAGACCATTTAACAGCTTGTAGTCTTTTCCCCTAAATAACAAAATTTTCTATTATCTATCAAATAACCAAAGGAGGGGGGAACACCCTCCCCACCTTCTGGGGATGGGGCGTTGTTCTCTTAAAATGACTTCCTGCTGATTTGGGACATAATAAACCTGTTTGGGGCCCAAATAAGAATGCAAAATGGTTAAAAATGTTAATAGAATTATTTGATGTTCAGTCCTTTTGTGCTCAGCTATTTAGATGTCCTAAGAAGTTCATAGACAGAAGTTGATCTTCAGAGCTTTACTGAAGATCTGGCTGGAGTAGTCTGTGGAGCTGAACGATCTTAGCGATTTTGAGTTGTTGTGGTTATAGACTTTTGAGGAAACTGCTATTGAAGAAGTCTGCAAGGCTGGATCATCTGGGCCACTCGTCTTCTTTGGTGTCTGATCTGTTTTCTGCTGAGGTTTCCGTTGTCCAGTTGTCCCTGGATTCCTTGAATGGATGCTTTAGATCTCCTGGAAAGATAAGAACAGAGCCCTGCCCTAATCCTAACTCTGGGACAATTACCTTTTTTTTTGGGGGGGGGGTCAGGTAATATCAGCAATGAGTTTTAAAGATGCAAAACATAATACAAGGATAAAAATAGTACCAATAGTTTGGTTATTGAACGACAGCACTCAGGAGGCAGAGGCAGGTGGATCTCTGTGAGTGTGAGGCCAACCTGGCCTACATAATGAGTCCCAGGCTAGCCAGGGCTACAGAGACATAATTCAGAGAGAGGGAAGGAATAAAAAAAAATGAGGCAGGGAGGTAGTTGAGAAATAGAGAACTTGCCTACCAGATTGAGGCCTGGGTTTACTTCTGATACCTGGAAGAGAGAGAGAGAGAGAGAGAGAGACAGAGAGATGCACACAAGGACCTTTCCTGAAGAATGTTGGAGAAGTGACATGTCAATGTTCACTGTTGCCACAGAAATAGTTGGATGACAGGAGACCAGGAGACAAGATCTGGTTGCCTCTGTTTGCTAACATCATGTGTTGGGAATTTCTGAAGTTTCCTGGCAATATCTGATCATGAGGGAAAAAAAAATGAACCTAACATCTGAGTTCTCTGTCTGTCACACCAGAGCTGTAGAATGACTTTGAAAACGTAAGTTCAATGAATGATTAAAACACTGCTCACAAAACAGAACATTTGTCCCCATTGCCCAGGTGAGAAATGGAGTCTAAGACAGATAGGTAACCTCCACTGAGAGAGTGAGAAAGAAGAGACAATTTTACTTTTTTCCATTTGTTTGGATTTGATGTAGTCTAGGTTCTATAGAGGAATCCAGGAACGAATAAAACACCCTCCCCTTTGTCAGGTAGCTTTTAAGTTGCTGCTGTATATATAGACATTTGTGTAAATGAAATAAAGACTTTGCCTTTCCTAAGGAGAGCAAGAATATGACAGGGAAAGATGCTTCTGCCTCCTAAGAATGGGAGGTTCTCATATGTAGGCTCTTTGAATTATTCATATACATATAAAATGCATATACATGCAAAGCCATGTGATTTTAAGGATCTTACGTACAAAAGAGATGACTTCATGATTTCTTGGCATCTTGAAGCCACTTGCAGGCATTACATGTATGTACGTAACTATTGGACCACAGGATGAGAGTAGGTCAAAACAACAGTGCCATAGAGCTACAGTCACATTGTCCTTCAGGATTCCAGCCACAATGACAATCCACATTTCCCTGTAAGCACCAGAAACATCATCAGGGGTTAGTAAACAACAGCTACTACAAGCAATTTTTAAAAAATTCACAACAAGGCTATTCTAGAGATGGCTCAGCATTCAAATGTCATTGATGTTCTTGCAGAGAACCAGAGTTCGTTACCAGTACCCATGTCAGATGACTCACAACTAGCAGTAACTCCAGTTCCAGGGGTCTGATGTCCCCTTCTGGCCTGGGGGGACACCTGCACACACAAATGGACAAATGTACACACACACACACACACACACACACACACACACACACACACAAACTACATAAATAAATAATAAATTTGTTTTTAATTTCAAAAAATATAACTCCTATTAACTCTTACATCTGTTCATTTTTCTCTTCATGTCCACCCTGGAAGAAGTTTTCTAGTTTTAAGTACAGAAACTATGGTTCTGAGAATCTGATATTTTTACTCAATGTCTTCAGGTGGCACATGACCCAAACAGGACTTGATCCAGGTCTATTCCTCCCAAACATGCTTTGTCAAGCATGCCACCAAGGATAGATGAAATTCATCTCATGCCACCACCTGCTAAGGCAGGGTCTAGAGTCATTCTGAATAGTGTCAGCATATGGTTTCATGCTTGACTTGGGCTTGAGGAGACAGGGAAGGGAAGGAAGGCTGGACCAGGAATGTTGTGTCCTCAGATTTCAGTTTGGGACACAATCTCATATGCAAACTTGTCCAAGGCTAGTGAAGTAACAAGGTTCACTGAAAGGCTGACACAAACGTCCAGACTAGAGTGAGCTACCTTGTCATTTAAAATCTGATTAAGAGCAAAAATAATTACCCCACATGACCCAAAATATCAAAATCTACAGTCACACTCACTTAACCCAAGGAACTCAGTGCTGCCCTAAAGAGTAGCAAGATAAGACACCCCAAAAGCTGCTTCCCTCCATTCTTCATTTTCAACCAGGTTTCTGACATGCATTTTATTGTTTAAAGCATCGCTAATGAAAATATGACTATATATATTTTCACTGTATAGAAGGAAGAATGTCAGAGAAATCTGCCATGACCATTGTGTACCATAGCCTGACACACATTGCCGTTAGATCACTCTACTCTCCATCCATAATTTCTGTGCAATTTATGCATGTGCATATTTAAATGGTGTGCACTTAATTGAAATTACAGTGTGATCAAGCTGTATCAGACACTGACTGGCAGTTACCGTGAAAAACATACTTGGAATCTATGAAGGGGCATTTCCCAAATAGCATAGATATAACTGGACTGACCCAGCAGAATGCTTCGGAAAATTAAGTCATGACACTCCCTTGTGAGCCCCCCATTCACTGACGTGGGATCATGTCCCTTTCACCTCTGCGAGCCACAACTTCAGAGCCACACACAGCATGACAGACATGGTACCAACCGCTTCCTCCTCTTCCCACACAAACACTTCACTTGCAAATACAAGGGCCATGGAAATAGCTCTTAGAAAATTATGTAATCCCCAAAAGCTTAGGTATTTATATCTTATATAACCCGTTATTCATGTTCCCATTTTTTTTATTCCGTTTTCTCTTTTTCATCTGGTCATACATCACTGGGAATAGACAGCCTAGAGTAACAGGGTTCAAATGCGACTTGCAGAGAGGAGATTCCCGACAGGGCCGCAGCCCAAGCAACTCAAGAAGCCAATGTGATATTAAGTAGCCTAGGATTTTTTTAATGTAGACATGCTACAGTTTTATAAAACAACACAATTTATCCCCCCTTTGTGTTTGTGGTTCCAATTTAGTTGTGGGACATGCCATTGACCTTTCTCTGCCTTAATTTTCTTCCCTGTAAAACGTGCTAATAAGCTTTGGCTACTGGGTGGATTCAATGTGGTAAAACAGCCCAGGCCAAGTAGTGGGCAGGTCACAAGTGCTATATTTTTTGTTAACACTGCCATCATTGTGTGTGATTATTCCACAGTTAACTAGCACGTCATCTGTGAGAGCTGCTAAGAAGCAACACCTCTAAAGACCATAAGATAAATTGTAAATATGATGATGTGAGATTATATAGAATGATGTCCCAAGTGTGTTGTGCAAGGGACCTTCAGTCGAGGGTGGAGCTACAGCTCAGTTGGTAAGACTGTTTGTTGCCTAGCACCACAAAGCTTGGATTTAATCCCAGCACCACAACAACCTGGTGACACAGACCTGTAAATCCCAGCACTTGGGAGGTAGAGGTAGAAGGACCAAAAATTCAAGGTCATGCTCAACCACATGAGAAGTGTGAGGCCAGCCTGTGGTACCAGGGACCCTATCTCAAAAAAAAGAAAAAAAATTTTTTTCTTGGATCAAATCAAATCTCCCTGTAATGCTTTGTTGCAAAGATGATCAGCCATTTTGCGCTCTCCACAGTAGCTATTGTTTGTCAGTTCAAAACTAAGTAAGAAGGCAGCATTCTTTTTCTTTTTTTTTTTATCTTTTTTTAATAATTTATTTTTTATTTCTTCAAGTTCCACCTCAATCACAATCCCCTCCCTACTCCCCTCTCCAGTCCCATCCTTCCACCCTCCTCCCCCTCAATCCCCCCATCCTCTTCCCTTCTTTTTTTTTTGTTTAAGGTATTTCTTTTTCCCCCCAACAGCTCTCCCTTTCAGTCCAAAAAAGATTCTTTTTCTTATAACTATAAATACAATACAAAACAACAGAAATAAATAGGCCACAATTATAAGAGTTATATGGCTTAGCATACATTCCCAATGTCCAGTCCATATGTATTTGGCACCTGACTTTAACATTCTACTATCTAACCATCTCCATGAGTTTAAAGTTCTATATCTAACTCAGCTTTCATACTAACTTGCCTCACAATTTTAAAAATATCTTCTTAGATCCAGAACACCCTCTTGATTCCTAAACAACTCAAAATTTAACTATGAGACTCTAGCTATCTATTCTTCAACCACCTCAGAGACCTGAGAGGGATAAATATATCTGATTATATAGGAAGTGCAGGGCCTGCAGCTTCCAAAACTAAGAAAGGACATACCAGTGACTGCCTGGACAGTTCCCATTTTCTCTCCATACATTCCAGCATCAGTCTTCAGCCTTTGGGTCCTGTTTCTCTGACAGACATTGGTTGTAGAGCAGGAATTATGAAGGACTTACCTACCCTGTCTTGGCAGAGCTAGGCTGTCGACTTATCTACTTCCAAGTTTTGTCCTTTTTGGACAGAAGTCTGTCTACAGTTGAAGCAAGGGGTTTTTCTTGCCAAGAGAAAGGCTTACCACCAATTCTTTTTCTAAGTATTTGAGATGTACATTAAAAAGAGAGCTAGCATTTGTGGAATGCTTCCTAAGCCTGGACTCTCTGCATTTTGCATGTCGTCCCTGCTTCCCACCTGGTCTCCTGAGATGGAAGATTCTCTTTCTGTCTCAGCATCCTTTCAGATCCTAAAACCAGGTCAGTCTGTTTTGGGGCTCTTCCCTGCTTCTGCTTGGTGTTCTAACTGCTTTTGACTGGCTACTCTAATATAATGCCTAGTCACATGCCTTTTCAAACTACCTGAGAATCATCCTCAGAATATGACATCAGCAACTTACAAAAAGGACAAGCAAAACTTTCTTCCTTGATGAGTCAAATTAGAGGATTTCTGTGTAATTCTATGGGATTCTGACAACATTTCTACAGAGGAGAAATTCTCAGGTAACAGCTGTGGGAGAAACCTCCATAAGCAGTTCGTCAGAAGCTCTTGTGGTTCCCATTAATGCAAGTGTGCTGCACACCCCAGGGATGTGGACTTTGCTCCGAGAAATGCAGTGAGCTGCCAATCAAAACCCCACAGGGGAGCTTAGGAATCAGACTCCCGCAAATGCTGTTTGTTTCTTTTCAGCCTGACCTGCATGAATTATTTCATACAGAACTCCGAGCCCCCATCGATGCTGAATAGGTCATCTGAGTGGCAGGTGATTTGTTGCCAAAGTCTCCGACTTTCCGCTTTGAAATTGCAGTCTTATGTGGCCCCTGCAGTTTCTTGGCCTCATTATCAAATGAAAGCTGCTTCAACCCTGTTTCAGGTGAGGTATGATGTACTGGGTGTTTCTTCTGCTGGGATTTTCCTCTCTCAGGGGACAGTTGCAGAAGGGGGGATGCGGAGGAGGGCAGAGCAGGGGGGACACCACAACTCCCAGGCAAAGCTGCCTAGCCTAAAAACCTGGCTTCCTGCTGTCGTTGCTCTTCTGCTTTCTTGGTGGGTGGTCAAGCAGCATTACTTTACTTCTCTGAGACCTAATTTGCTCATCTCAATGGTGTGAGATGAGATATGTTGAGGAGCATATGAGATGGTACCTCTAACAAGCCCAGAGCTTACTAAACCCAGTACCACTGTTCTATTATCAGTGGACAGTAACACACATGGCCCATTCTATTCTGAGTGTGCATCTATGATGGCTGAGAGATCTGATGTCATTCATCTACACAAAGACTATACTTGTGCCCTGCTTACCAAAACCAGTCCAGTGCTGTTCCTCTCCCACTCAGTGGTTGTATCATTTGAATGGAAGCTCACATGCTCTCTAGCATCTTCCATCACTACCTCTACACCCAGGAATCCCTGTGGCACATCACTGCAGGCAGTCTTGCTAACTTCCAGTATCCTGCTGTCTACATTCAAGGCTGTAAAGTCACCTGTGTCTAGGTATGACTCACATTGGTTATGAATGCATGATAGAAAGGGTTTGTCTTCAGAGGTATTTTCTTCTACAAGACTGGGCATCAGAGTTGGACTCAACTAGCGTAGCCATTTTCTCAAAAGCACTGTAGCATATCAATGCAACCCATTTCTAAATCTAGGCAGAAGGAATGCTCTTCCACATTCTTCTGTCTTTCTGCCCCATTGTCCTTAAATTTTATTTTTTGGAGTGGGGAGATACACACATGGTACAGCACATGTGACATCAAAAGAAAACTTGAGTGAGTGGGTTCTCTCCTTCTACTGTGTGGGTCTATCTCAGAGGTTGAACTCTGGTTGTCACTCTTGGCAGCAGGTGTCCTTACCCCCAAACCATCTTGCTGGCCTGGCTCCGATATTACTTTGATAAGATGCCAGCACTCATCCTGAACTGCTGGCAGCACATGTGTCTCTAGAATTGGCAACATCGCCTTCTTTATCTTCAGATCCCCAACACACCCATAAAAACCAGGCATGGAGACCATCTTAGTTTTGTTTCCTGCTGCTATGATACAACAGCTGGCAAGAGCAACATAAGAAAGAAAGGGTTAATTTGGCTCACAGTCCCTGGTTACAGCCTATCACTGTGGGGAAGTCAACACAGGAAGTTAAAGCTGCCGGTTATATCCACAGTCAAGAGCAGAGGGCAATGAAGTGTTGCATGAATGCTAGTACTCAGCTCACACTTCCCACCCTTACACAATTCAGAATCCCCTGCCCAAGGAATCATGTCACCCATGGTGGGTGGGTCTTCCTCCCTCAATTAACATAACAGTCCTCTGCAGACATTCCCACGGGCCAACCTTATCTAGATAACTCCTCATTGAGGCTCCCTTCCCAACTGATTCTAGATTGAGTGGTCATGTGGGGAGCAGATGAAATCCTGAGTGAGTGTCTGTTGTTGACATGAGCACAGCCATGTCAAGAACCCAATGCCCTAGACCTGTGGAAAGAGCAAGGTTTCCCTGGGTCAGGCTCAGGGGAATAGCAATGCCTTTCCCTGGCCTGAGTGCAGATGTGAACAGTGTGGGCAAAAGTATCAACTGCACCTTCCTCCTCCTGGATAACTCCAGTCAGAGACTGCTCCCTACATAGATACCTCCTACCAAGATTAGCAAACCTGCTTCATCCTCATTTGTGCTCTATATAAATCAGGGTGAGTCTCAGGAGTGCTGCTGGGTCATCTCTAACTCCAGTTTCTCCATAGGTCTGTCTATCATTTCTTTATTTCTAGTTACCCCGATTAGATAAGTCCCTGAACTGTTCAGGTTGTATCAGAGTTGACAATTAAAAGTAACTAGCATGTTGACATATTGTCTGTAACCCTGGGGCTGGGGGCTTCGGTGGAGATAGGCTCAGGTGGAGTACATTGGCCGGCCAGCCTACTCCCAATCCCAGGTTCTGTGACAGATCCTGTCTCAAAAAATAAGGTAGATAAGCAGGGCATGATGACACACACATTTAATCCCAGCACTCAGAAGGCAGAGGCAGGTGGATCTCTGTGAGATTAAGGCCAGCCTGGTCTACAAGGCAAGTTCCAGGACAGCCAGGGCTGTTATACCAAACAAACAAAAAACCTATCTCAGAAAAACAATTAATTAATTAGTTAATGTGATAGAGGAAGATACCTGACTTGGAACTCTGGCCTCTACAAACACATGAATATACATGCCAGCTGCAACTGTGCACACACACATATACACATACACAAGCGCACATACATACACTACATGCATACATACATATGTACATACATACATAGAGGCAAAGCTTAAAATTTATTAAAGTAGTATTCAGATAGTCAAAATTTAGAAAAGTATTAATCCACATTACTTGTTGGAAGGTGTTAGCCCATGCTAATTAATACTATGTGATGTAAGAGTTGGACCACCCAGCAGTGTTCTGGGAGTTAAATTACCTGAGGGCATAGGAAACATGACAGTTGCTCTAAAATCAGAGTTCTGTCCTATTAAACTACAGACGAATGTAGGATACACATTCCCCTCTGTCAGTTCACACTCTGATTCAAAGTCTCAGCGGAGCAAAGATCTATGAGAAGGAAAACAAACTGTAAAACTACTGGAAAAAAAAAACACTAGAAAACAGTTTTTATTCATTGGTTTGGTAGAGATCTTCCATGCAAGCCATGTAAATCAGAAGACCTATAAAAGCCATCAATTTGGGCAGAAAATTTTTATTAATTTCTGCATTATAAAAATAAATAAGCAGAAATGAAGAGATAATGTGAAAAGTGAGGTAGAATATATCTGTAGCAGATACAACAAACAAAAGCTAATTTCTCTACAGCTTTCAAAAGGTCTTATGATAGCACAATAAAGAGACTAGTGAAGAACAGTAGAGGACAAAGGTGAAAGGTCAGGGCCCAAGTCACAGACCAGGAACCAAATGTATGCATCAGGGGATGCAAGTGGAGGTCAGAGTTCAACTTTGGGTCTTTCTCATTTACAGGCCATAGTGCCAAAGACAGATCGGTACTGGAACAGACATGCAGGCCAGTGGGATAGAGTAGAAGACTCACAAATTAACCCAAAAACATATAGTGGAAAAAAGATAGCCTCTTCAACAAATAGTTCTGGGGAAATTGGGTTTCCACACAAAGAGAGTGAAAGTAGATCCATACTTTTCACCCTGCATAAAAATCATTTCAAAATGGTTAAAGATAGGAAACTTTGAAACATCTAGAAACAGGAGAAACACTTCAAGATAGAGGTATAGGCAAAGACTTTCCACGGGGATGGATAATAATCCCAAGAATTGGTAAATGAGATTACATGACATTAAAAACCTTCTGTGTAGCAAAGTACACAATCACAGAGTAAAGAGATATGTACAGGTGGGTCTGACCATGGTCCAGGCCACACCCAGCCCAAGGTTAGTGAAGATGTGGCCCAACACAAAATCATACGTTACTTAAAAAATTTTGAGATGGGGTGGGTAGAAAAAAATGATGGTTTTTGCAAATTTTTTTTTTTTTTTGGACTCGATTGCCTTGGTCTTTGAGTGTTGAACTTTGTAGATGACATCATATTGCATGATCTAAAGGTTGGATGTGCCTTGTGCAGAATGCAGAATGCGAAGAAATCTTTACCAATTGTATCTTGGGACGGTGACTTGACATCTAGAACATATTAAGAACTGCAGATAGCCGGGCGTGGTGGCGCACGCCTTTAATCCCAGCACTCGGGAGGCAGAGGCAGGCAGATCTCTGTGAGTTTGAGGCCAGCCTGGTCTACAAAGCGAGTCCAGGACAGCCAGGGCTCTGTTACACAGAGAAACCCTGTCTCAAAAAAACAAAGAAAAAGAAAAAAATAACTTCAGAAATAACACACAAAACACGTCATCCCGTCAATAAGTGGCCTAATGACTGAATGGAGAGTTCTTGAAAGAAAAAGCACAAATACATACTTGAAATAATATCCTACAGCCTCAGCCATTGGGGCGGGAGATTCAGGTTGAAAGTGCTTTGAGATTCCGCCTTCCCTAGTTAGAATGATCAGCACAGAAGCAAATGACAGCAAATGCTGGAGAGGCTGTGGCATCATCAACTGTTTGAACGGCTAGAAGTCACTGGAGTGACGTCTCAAACGCTGAAAATAAAACATCCATGTGAGCCCGCTGTGTTGTTCCTCAGCACATACCCAGAGGACTGTAAGTTAATACACCACAGAGATGTTCACAAATTCTGCTCAGCCACAATAGCCAGGATACAGAACCAGTCTAGCTGTCCATCAACAGAAGAATGGATAAAGAAAACGTGGTTTATGCACACAAGGGAATTTTAGGCAGTTGGGAGGAAAGATGAAATGATGACATTTGTAGGGAAATGGATGGAGCTTGAAGTGATTATGTTAAACAGAGTAAGCCCAACTCAGAAAGATGGCTGCTGCATGCTTGTTCTCAGATGTGGATGTAAACACGTGCGTGAGCGTGCAACTGCAAAGAAGGCAGTGTGCGGAGGAGAGGGTAAGGAGATCTGTATGATATGAAAGCATTGGAGTGACCCCGTGTGTGGGGCAAGAGAGCCAGCCAGAGAGGGGCAGAGGTGACAGAAGAGAGTGATGGGGCATGGGAAAGAGTGAGAACAGAAGATGATGACAAATACGCCTGAAGATGCCACTCACCGCCTTGCATGCTACGGTAAAGTTTTAACACAAACACAAACCCAGAAGCTTCTGCTACATCTGGGCTTGCAATTTGTTACCACACCAACGTGGCTGCTGAACTTTTCAATGACGAATGTTTGGAGGAAAAAAGTACAGAAAGGCCAGGTGTCGCCGAGATGGCTCAGCAGGTAAAGGCACTTACAGCCAAGCCACAGTTGGAGCAAGCCCTCTGGGACAGAGTGACCCAAAATGATCCCGAGGTACAGCCAACAGCCAAGCCCAGAGCCTTGGGCCTTCCATGCCAGGGAAATAGCATGACTGAAATGTGGCAGGGGCTGTCCTGACGTGACAGGACCACTCTGGTCTCTTAGTCTATTTGGGTTGTTGTAACGAATCACCATGAATGATAGACAACCTCATAAACATCCAAAACTTCGCCCTCACTCTGGAGAATAGACACTCAGAATGCAATCATGGCAGAGTCATAGTTCGGCAAGGATCCTGTTTCAGGGTTTCATGCATCTCTTGTCCTCAAAGGGTGGAAAGGGGCATTCCTGCTGCCTGGGGAGCCTTTGTGATAAGGGCACTAAGCCTCATGATCATGAAGGAAGAGCCCTTCCTTCCACTTCCCAAAGGCCTCCTAAGGCCATCAGCTGGCAGGCCACCATTTGACACGTGGGTTCTGAAGAGACAAACTTGCAGATCTGACAGGGGATATCTCGAGATAAATAAATGCTGTTTTCCTTACATTGTAGACTCTGTATGCCAGGTTTGGGTTTTTTGTTTAGTTAGTTGGCTTTGGTGTTTTGTTTTGTTTAGAGCACTTTTTTTTTTTGGGGGGGGGGGGTTAGGAATCAACCCAAAACCTCAGAAAAGATATTTTACGTTTATAGCTTTAATGTTTTAATTTCAGATTATAAAAGTAATTTTTGCAGCCAAATATGGATGTGCACATAAATGCAGCTACTGGAGAGGCTGAGGCAGAAGGGCTGTGAGTTTGAGGCCATCCTGGGCCACTTAGCAGGATGCCACCAGAGAGAGATGGGGTGTGGGGGAGGAAGAAAGTGGGGTGAGGAGTGGGAGGGGGCATGATGGGAATTTTCCTTACTGAAAAATGTTTCAGAACACTATTGGAATGCCATAAATGCACCTGCAGTTCTAACTCATCTGGAAAATAACAAGTACAACACACCTGCCATCAAGACAATTGTTTCAGGAGCAGGTGCTACCCTGTGGCTATTTTCCACAAAGGCAGATCATGCGGGGAACAGAGACCATGCAGCCCAAAGTCTAAAGGCTTTACTACCAGACCATTTAAGAAGTTTGCAAGCCTTGTTCCAGTTCTCTGAAAGAGTCGCTTAATTTACTTGTGTACTTTTTAAAAGATATATTCTTGATATGCCTTAAATAGTCAAAACCATACTATAGGGGATAGAAAGACGGCTCAGCAGGTACATAGACAGGGCCCTGGTTCAATTCCCAGCACCCACATGTTGACCCACAACTGTCTCTAACTCCAGTTTCAGAAGGTCTCACACCCTCTCCTGGCCTCTGTGGAAATGTCATAATGTGGTGCACAAACATATATGCAGGCAAAACACTCGTACACATAAAATAAATCAGCTCTACACAAAGAACTACAGGCAGGCAACTAGCGATCATTGAGAGTGGGAGTAACAGTCTTCCCCAGGAAGGAGGAACATTCCAATTGGCTATCCACACCAAATGTCAGCCCTAAAAACATTTATATATATATATGTAATGTTATACAGACTGAAAAGGTTGTATTTATGTATTTAGGAATATATATGTATATACATATATGTATGTAACAATGACTAATGATAAAAAGAACCATAAATCTGAAAGAAAGAAAAAATGCATAAATGGTGGTGGAGGTTATAGGGAAGAGGAAAATGATGTAATTAAACTCTAATCTCAAAACATAAAAGAAATAATTTTTAAAATAAATATAAAATAATTTTAAAACCATATCCTAGCTACTATTTCTACAATTTCCCCTGCATTGGGGGAAATTACTTACAATTAACAATTCATTAAAAAGATTACAGGCCAGTATTTTTAATTGTACCTTAATATTCCATCTAAAAAAAAAAAACCCAAAGCACTATCATCTGTTAGATAATAATTTATTTCCCTATTTTTTGACATTTAGATTTTTCACATCTGTATTATAAATAACATGAATATCTTTGTATGAAATTGTTCCTAAGGACTTTCTGTGTTTGTCTTTTTTTCTGAGGCAGATTCTTACTGTTGCCCAGGCTGACGTTGAGCTCTTGTATTCTCATGGTGGCCCTTCCTCCACCTCTCAAGAGCTGGGTTGACAAATATCCATCACCTCCCACAGCACACTGTTTGACTTATTATCTTGTTAGGCTAAAAAATAAAAGCCTTAAACACTGGTTCTCAACCGCTGGGTCACAACCTCTTGGAGGTTGCCTGACCCTATCAAAGGGGTCACATAAGACCATTGGAAAATACAGACATGCACACTATGATTCGTTACGGTGATGAAGTAGCAATGAAAATAATTTTATGGTTGGAGGTCATCACAACATGAGGAACTGTATTAAAGGGTCGCAGCATTAGGAAGGTTGAAAACCACTGCCCTAAAATAAAGTGGCCAGGATCAAAGGATATGGATGCCCTGAAGAGTTTCAGCCAGCATCTTGACATTCATATCACTGTCCCTTGGACCTCCCACAGCGTCTGGAGGAGCCCACGGAGGCTGGAGGGTTGGCTGTCCTAGGGAAAACAGCTTTTCTTCCTGTTTGTGCAGAGGGCATTGTTCTTAGAGACTTGAATATATTAACTCAGTCCTCAAAGCCACCCTTTGGGAAGTTCCATTTCTCCCTGCTTCAGTGATGATGGGATTCAGACCTACAGTGCTCCCAATTGGGGATCCTCCCTCATTTTGACACCATTCTGTTCTTTTAAGGGATATCCTGTATTAGCTTTCCAGAAACCGTTTTGCCTCTCGGTTGGGTGACTTCTAGTTAGGAAATCTGTCTCCTTGGAGGCCTGTGGAGGAGGAGACGGTGCCTGTAGTTTGCTATCTCACTGTAGTTTGCTCAACTCCTCCCCCTAAATCCCCCCTTACCCTCTCTGCAGCCCCCGCCTTCTCTCAGTTGGTGCCTGGTTTCTCATCTCTGTAACTTTTTCCATCAGAATCCCTGTGTACCCATCACACCGCTGCTGATGACAGTGTTCTGATGCTGTTCCTCCCCTACTCACAACACAGAGGCAAGAAGGAGCTTGTAGAGGCCCAACTGAAAATGGTATTTCCTTGCTTTTAAAAAGGACAAACTCAGACACGCCTTTTTAGTTTGATGGTGTCATTACTTCTTTCAGAGTTCTAGCTAATCTTAAAACAAATTTATACCATTTTATGGCATGGAAAACCTTAATAATAATGCTTGTCCGTGATCTTCCAATTATTCTCCTCTGGGTAAACCCCACTTCTTAATTTGTTAATTAGCAAACCTATGAAAATTAATTAAAACTGGCATCAAACTCCAAAATTACATACCACTGACTCCTGAGTATGAAATCTTAAAAACTATTGAAAAACGTGAGCTCCGGCTGGTTTTGATAGGCTAAGCATTTGCTTGAGGAATGAAATAAAAGCACTGAAGGCCTTTTTCAAGGCATCTACAGGATCTTTTTTTATTAATTTTTTTAAATAGCATGCGAGATAATGGGTCTTATCCTGACATTTTCTTGAGTGTATATCACTGTAGTTTACTCAACCCCCATTATCCCCTCTTGTCCTTCCTCCCCTTCCTGCACAGCCCCACAAATAACAGGAACCACATGATGGTCCCCTCTCTGCATTCACAACATATGTGTATTTAAATCTAGAATCCAAATATGAGAAATTGTGTAATGTGTGTCTTTTCTTTCTCTTCCGTTTTCTCACTCTCATTCCCCAACCCTCTCCCTTTGGATCCCTGCCCAATTTAGTTCCCTTTCTAGTTTTCGTGGACCCATTTTTACAGCTAGAGTTCACATATGATAGAAAACATGTGTGGATATGTTAACACAGCAGAATTTGTCTTTCTGGATCTGGCGTATTTCACTTGTCAATCACTTGTTTTGACACAGTCTCACTAAAAAGCTCAGGCTGGCCTTGAACTCACAATCCTCCTGCCTCGGCCTCCCAGTGCTGAAATTACAGGTGTGTACAAAAGCCAAGTCATGGTTTTTATGGGGCTGCCAATCCTGATTAGGGGGGGAGGGGACCAATCTCCACTCACCAACTTTGCAAGGAGACTGAACTTGGGCATAGCCTGAGGAAAGGACCGCAGCTAAGCTTCAAGCAAGGGAAAAAAGAAGAGAAACACAGAGTACTTGATTGACAGAAAAAAAAAAAAATGGCACCCCTACTAAGTGTCAGGTTCCAGTTGGGAATCATCATGTGGTTCCTGATCTTTTTGTAAAAGATGTAACTGTGTAGCTATGTGTTGCTGATAATGTGATTGTATCAATGGCAAAATCAGATTAAGGGATTAGCTGATAGACAAGCCTTTCTCTCAATTGCTCTATCCCTTGAAAGCTCACACTGCATGGGGAAGGGGAGACTAGGTCATCTCTCCCCTAAAGTCTGATGAAAATCTCAGCCTTCTGTGGCCACTGGAAGAAGAAGGTGGTTACTAGAGCTGGCTCTTGAAGGTGGAGTAGGCAATGACAACACTGGCAATAATGTGACACTCAAGCCATATCAGGCTATTTCAGATAATTATCTCATTTCCCCGACTTTGAGTGAGGCAGCCCCTCCCACTCTTTGCATATGAGAACACCAACTCACCCTCAGTCTAGTCTTGGTATCATACTGCTCATATGTGCCAGAGTTTTTATTTAAACATAGCCTAATTCCAAAACTTTTTTTAAGTTAAAAGCAGGGTTTCATATAGCCCAAATTGGCCTCAAATTTGCTGGGTAGCTGAAGGTGACTTTGAACTCCTGACCTCCTGCTTCTACCTCCAGAATGCTAGGATGACAGGCATGTGACCTCACACCCAGTTTATTTGGTGTTGGGGATCCAACTCAGGACCCTGGTACATACGTGCTGGGTAAGCATTCTTCCCCTTGAGACTTATCATCACTGCTTGGAAATCACATTCACACAAGCATATGTACACATACATGGGCACTCAGGTACACAAGGATGCATGCAGGATCATGTGGAAGTATGTGGTCTCTTTTGTTTCATTGCTTCTTGGAAGACAAGGTCTTGCTATGTAGCTCAGGCTGACCACGCCTAGCTTTATAACTTCTTAAAGTAAAAGGAAGGCATGGTGCCTAGCACTGAGGGAGGTGAGGATGGAGAATCCCGAGTTTAGGGTTAATAACCACTGCTACAGAGCAAAACCCTGTCAAAGAAGTGGAGGGGGCTAGAACGCAAAGGAAAGAAAGGAAACTGTGGGGAGCTATGAAGACCAACTCTAGCTTGGACTGGCCTAGCGGAGCTGAATGGCTCACTCTTCAGAGCCTCATGTACTTTGGCTCAGGCACAATCTCACCATGGTTCCGTTCCTTTCCAGTATTTCATCTGTTGTAAATATTACCAAATGGGGCTTTGGGGGGTGATGGAATTTATCAGAAGGATATGGAAGCTGGAATTATTGTAGAAAAATCTGGAAGCTGGCTTAACTAAACCACAGTTGAGACAGGCTGAGCTAAACGTGTACTACTGCTCATTTCAATATATAAAAAGGTCCAACCTTTGCTGGTGCGGTGGTACATACCTGCAAGATCAGGAATTCAAGGTTACCCTCAGCTACATAGTGAGTTGAAGGGCAGCCTGGGCTACCTCAGACACTGTCTTAACTGCCTTGTCCCCAAAAGGAGTGAATTATAAAATTACACTACCCAATGCAGTGAGGCAGTTGTCGAATGTTTGCCAGTGCTCAGAAGTAGCCGTCCCATTCCACTGTTAGACCCTTCTGCACCTGCTGATCTGCATAAAATGCTTTGAAAATGAAGCCACCGCCTTTTTATTAAGGGCTGTTTTTGCAAATTAGACCATTCCTCCAACGTATTTTCCAAAAACTTTTTTTTTTGTAAGAAGATCACTGTTCTCATTGTCTTTTCCTATTCCTGTTTCATTTCTTTTTGTGGTATTGTGTGTCTGTGTGTGCCTACACAGAACCCAGAGCTGTGCCCATGCTACAGCTCTCCCCCACAGTAGCCGCACACATAGTTGTCTCCACATGTTCAGTACAAACACAGCTTCCCACATTCCTGCCCTCTGGCTCCTTGCATCAAAGCTGGTCCTGGTGGAGATTTCATGTAGCCAACATGTTTGGAGGCTATTATACTTTTTCCACATTTCTCTGCTCTACCTTTTTCTCTTGTATATCCCTGGCTACCTCCCCCATCTCCCGTCCAGAGAAACTTTGATGCCCTCGTGAGTGATTTTATTCCCACTTTACAAAGATGTTCAATGATATCAAGGATAACCTATGTCATCCACCACCATCTCTGTTTCTGGCAGATGAAACAGCTGAACCTTAGGACGCTACCAGATTAGAAAGCAATTCTACACTTAACTGTTCATCAGTCTTTGGGATAACATTTTTTTTAATTGCTGTCACTCAGGACCCATTACAGATCCATTAAATCAGAATATCTAGTGACGGGTTTCATACTTAGTCCTAATGTTTAATGAAAGTTTAGTTAAGAGTCACAGGCTTAGAAGTCAGGGCCAGAGATAGCCCTCCTCTCGAATTCATGGATATTTCATCCCCCACTTCACTGAAGGACTGTGCATTCCATGTCTCACTGCTGTGACGAAATGTCTAACAAAACCAGCTTAAGAAGGAAGGGTTGAGTTCTGGCTCGAGATTTGAAGACAGTCCCAGCCATGGTAGAGAGGTCTTTCCGGAGCTTAAGGCGGCTGTTCACACTGTATCTGTGGTCCGAAAACAGAACAGGGAGCTGAAGCTCAGCTGCCTTCTCCATTCTATTCAGTTAGGATTTCAGTCTGTGGGATGGTGACCCAATTCAGGATGCATCTCCCACCTAACCTAGAAAATCACCCATAGGCATGCCCCAAGGTTTGTCTCCTAGGAGGTTCTAGATCCTTAAAACTTGATAAGTATCATAATCCAAATTTCTATGAAGTAACATACAAAAGCATGCAACTGGGTAGATACTCAGCGCCTCCAACAGGCTCTCCAAAAGACCATTGATGAGACCTGTCAACTGAAAGCTCTCTGAGGAAGCTCACACTCAGGCAAGCCTAGATGTTCTCACATCTTCTTACATACCCCACCCTAGTGTTTACATCTGAAAATTCAGTGGAAAACATCAGCTTCAAGGCCTGGAACTCTTAGCCTTACATTTTAAGCTTTTTTTTTTTTTTTTGTAAGAGTGTATGGACCTATCACTCTTGTCACTTGGAGAAGCCTTAGACTCGAAAGCAGTCACTGTTCTTAATAGGAAGGAGAAAACATAGAGAGCATTGCTTTAAGTAGAGGTCCCTAGAGAGGATGCTGGGAACTGAAAAGATTGAGGAAGGCATTCTGGCTCAGTAAGGTATGCTCTGGTGTCATGATAGCAGTGGCTGCACCTGCCTCTTGGGGCCACATTCTCTTCTGTCCTTTAGATTAGCTGAACCTTCAAAGAGTATGTGCTGCCCTATGCACCCCTGTTTGGGATTGCAGACTCTTCTGGCACTCTGTTTGGCCTTGGTGCTGTAATTTTCAAAGCTCCAAACGGCTCTGCCCAACTTGGCTGCAAGTCTCAGTGCCTCATCTTTGTCTAGCGCCTTTCGAAGTCAAGCAGCGATGAGCAGTGATGTGAAGCAATGCCAAGCAAAACAGACCTCCTGAGTTTCTGGGCCTTCCTCTTCATATGCTTCCTAATTATGCACCAGATGTTTTCTCATTGGCCAACCTTAAGGCCCTCCTCCTAAGGTACTTCCTGTTGAACAAGATCACAAGCTCTCTGAGGTGTTTCCCACAGGTGCCAATCATTAGGCTGATTTCTATGCCCCTTTTATGAGTCTATTTTTCAGCAGTAGGTCAAGCACATCCACAATCCTTACATATTCATTCAACACAACTGTGTTTCCAAAGAAATCCAAACCTCAACTACAATGTTATGTTCCAAGAAAGAGAAATCACAATAAATCAAAAGCATTTTAACCAAGTCATCTCAGATTGCTTCTGTGGGTGATAAATGCCTTCATCCCTCATATTAAGACTCACTCTTTACCTGAGAACCAATACTGTACGAGCAGTGACCTCTCCTAAGCATAGGAATCTTAGAGCCCAAAAGAACTGAGTGTCCAATCCAACCATGCTGTTTCTCAGTAAGTGTCCCCTGAAGTCCCAGCTTCTTCCCTTTGGAACTGTTTTTACATTTATTTACTTATGTATCTGGGAAAGAGGGGTAGAGAGAATAAGTGTGTGGGCACATGGATGGAGATCAGAGGATTACTCTCTACGGTCTGTTCTCTTTTTCTGCCATGTGGGTCTTGGGATAGGACTCAGGTCCTCAGGCTTAGCAGCATTCTTTTGCCAAGCCATCTCCCCAGCTCAAGTCCTGGCTGCTTATCTGAAAAGTGACAACTGGGTGTTTGCCTCTTAAAGTTATCTCAAGGACAAATGAAGCAATTTCCATAAAGTTTTTATTCAAGTGCTTCTGACTGCTGAGTTTCAGTAGGATGAGGTGTTACACATCATGGCCGTTCCAAACCAAACAGGTATCTCTTGAACTGGCCTGAAAAATGTGGCTGTTTCTACGAGGAATTCCATGTTCCAAGTGATTGACTTGGAGAAGACACTGTTAAGCAAACACTAAGATTCTTGCTTGTAAGGTCACTTGTAATCCCAGCACTCAGCGAGTGTAAATCCCAAGCATTGGGAGTTCAAGGCCAGTCTGGATTACATGAGAACCTGTCTCAAAAATTAAATAAAAGCTGGGCTGTGGTGGTGGTGCACACCTTTACACCCAGCACTTGGGAGGCAGAGGCTGATGGATCTCTGAGTTTGAGGCCAGCCTTGTCTACAGAGTGAGTTCCAGAACAGCTAGTACTACACAGAGAAACCCTGTCTCAAAAAAGAAAAAAAGCAAAAAAACAAAAAAAAACAAAACCCAACACACAAACAAAAATAAACAGTGGAGCTAGGGAGATGTCTCAGTTAGTAAACTGCTTCCAGCACAAACATAATAGCCTAGATCTGAGTTTGAATTTCCAACACCCACAGGGAGTGGTAGGAGAGACCGATTGCATCGAGGCAGTGAGGGATATCTTGGGAAAGTGGTGACGTATGACCTGAACTGAGTATTAAAGTCACTAATAAAAACACTCCTGAGAGATCGGTGTGTTATAGCTTCTGGGTTACCCTCACTCACTTGGGAAGAAGGGTCCTAAGTCGAGGAATTGCCTTCATCAATTTCTTAGTTAGGGTTTCCATTGCTGTGACAAAACACCATGGCAAAAAGCACTTGGGGAAAAAAGAGCATTATTTCATCTTATAGCTTACACCAGGGAAGTCAGAGCAGAAACTGACGCAGAGGCCACGGAGCAGTGCTGCTTGCTGGTTTGTTCCTCATGGTTTGCTCAATCTGCTTTCTTAGAGAACCCAGGACCACCAGCCCACATCAAGAACTAATTAAGAAAATACAATACATACTTGCCTATGGGCTAATCTTATGGAGGC
The DNA here is from genome assembly GCA_907164525.1 of Lophiomys imhausi. Lineage (NCBI taxonomy): Eukaryota > Metazoa > Chordata > Mammalia > Rodentia > Muridae > Lophiomys > Lophiomys imhausi. The sequence goes on from CAJQZJ010032527.1 coordinate 866,229, forward strand.
ATTTTCTCAAATCAGTCTGTCTTCCCAGCTGACTCTAGTTTGTGTCTAGTTAATATAAACTAACCAGCACAATCATATTGGCCTGTGGGCATGTCTGTGGCGTTTTCTTGACTGACTGATAATTGTTATAAGATGGTCCAGCCCAGCATGATGTTGCCAGTCCTGGACAGGTAGTCCTGAGTCATATAAGAAAGCAGGCTAAAAAAGCCTTGAGGGGCAAGGCAGACAGCCACCACTCCTCCATGGTCTCTACCTTTAGTTCCTGCCCTGACTTCCCTCCTCCATGGACTATAATATGAAAGTGTAAACCAAATAAAACCTTTCCTCCCCAAGTTGCTTTTGATCAGTGTTTTATCACAGCAATAGACGTCACCTGTAGGGTGCTATAAAGACTCTTCTGCAAGGCAAGGCTTCATGAGGGGACTGGATTATTTGGGCTATAGCACAGAATGAGAATCAAGACTGGAATATTGGGCTGGGGAGATGTCTCAGTAAGTAGAAGCACTTTCTAAACAAACATGAATTTGAACCCCCCCAGCACCCTAGGCAAAAAAACTAGGCCTGGAGTTGTAGCCCCAGCATTGTAACTCCTACTGTGGGGGAATGGAGACAGAAGGTCACCGGGGATTGCTTACTACCAGCCTAGGTCTAGGCTCAGTGAGGGAACCTGTCTCAATGAATAAGGTAGAGAGTGGCACAGCAGGACACCTGATGTCTTTTTCTGGCCTCCACTGAAAGGTACATCCCAGAACACTGGTGTGCATCCACTATAATATATACATACATACGCATAAACACTCATACACATACACACACACAATATATATATGGTGTACCCTAGACATGCAATAATAGTAAGAAATAGGAATCCAGACCATGAGAAGTGAGGAAACCCTGGTGAGAGAGGCTGTGCTAGAACTGTAGTTTGAAGAGGACTCGGGGTAATAATGGGAGCTTAAGGTTTATACAATGAGCAAAGGTTTTACATGGAGGTCTTCAAACCTGGGGAAATGGCAGGACGTAGCCATTCCAGCAGCAATGACTCTTGGGTAGAGACATATCCAGGAACTCCTTGAAAACACGCTCACTAACACAGGTGTCTTTAGAGATCACCTGTAAGATATAAATTATAATCTTTTCTGAATGCTGCCTAATGTGCATGAATACTATGTATGTGACCATGTTCAACAGTGCCAAGATACTCTAGACTGTAAAACTGTAATGAAAGGCCAAGATGCAGCTCAGTGAGAGAATGCTTATAAATGCCTGAGTTGGATCTGTGCCAAGGCATAAAATGGACCATAGAGCACACCTATAATCCCAACAACTCAGGAAACTTGAAGTGAGAAAATCAGAAGTTCAAGGCCATGCCTGGCCTAGAGTGCCAGCGCTACTTGAGACCCAGTATCATTAAAAAAAAAAAAAAAAAAAAGAGTCTAGTTCCTTACATGTTTTAGTATTAAGCAGGACACTCTAAAGCATTTAGATGTGTAATAAGACCTGTGTCTTGTCTATGAATGTATGTGGTTTTCTTTGGGTTTCATTTTTATTTTGTTCAACTTTAGAGATATAATCAAAGGAGGGTAAGAGGAAGGGTGACTATATCAATCTGTCTTCTATAACAGTACATTCACTTCCCCAGAGGTGAGGGGGGAAAAAAACGACTTTAATTGTATAGGTGTAAAAAAAAATGTTTGATTGACCATCCTTGGCAAAATCTGGTCCTATTGTGTGAGAATGTAATCCATGTGTACAGTGAGCTTAGATTTGGAGCAGATGCTAAAGCTCCTGTCTTTCAACATATTCTCCAGAGGAATGTGCCGTTTTCACGGCAGCATCTGCTGGAGCCTGCTGAGCTGGGGTGTCTTGCAACTCTCAGGAAGGCTGAAGAATTGTCGATGAGAACTCGTACCTCTCGGGCTAACCTGGCTGTTCTGTGTTCAGAGTCCATGTTGTTATTCCAGTGTTGAGGAATACTGCAGAGGGAAGTCCCAGGGAATGGTCAGTCATGGGAGTGCTATTATAAGGCTTATATGTAGACCCATGCGTAGTTTTTTTTTTTTCCCAAACGCAAAGAACGGCCACTCGCTTGAGTCAGGCCAGTGCATCCTTTCTTCTAGCTCCTTTATGCTCCCCTTTTAAAGAAGCTGTCAAATTCTCTTTCTGCAGCTGACAGGAAAGGCCAAATCCATGATGCCGCAAAGTAGGCACAAAAAGAAAGTTTTTTGTGTTGATGTTTTTACCAAGTGAACTAAGGAGAATTTTAGAATCATGTAATTTACTCCGGAGGCATTTACTGTACATAGCTATAGTGATGGTAATTTCCTTCATTGTTGAAGTGAAAAGATAACTATCAATCAGTTGTCGATCAGTCAGTTGCAGAAGTGATGAAAAGAGCCCAGTTGGAACAGTCACTCTGTGGCTACCTCGACCATTGGGAGGCTTGAGAAAAGCGTGGGAACTGGATTGCGTTTTTAAAAGGGATTGGGCCAGATCACCAGAAAGGTTAATAGGCGTCACTGGCTGGTAAAGGATGGCTTTACCATTATGCATTTTCAAACTGGGTAAAAAAAAAATTTGAAACATGAGGTTAAAAGTAAAAAATTGTTCATTAAGCTAAGTAAGAGGAAACCAAATCCTGAAACCCCTGAAAGTTAATGTTCTCCTAATAAAGGAATAAATAAAGGCTCATTAATAACAACAGCAAGTACATAAGAATGACTCTGTGTCATCTGAGCGCTGATCCTGGGGACTTTGAAACAACTCACTTTCCAGGTATTTTTTATAAGGCATGGGAAGGCAAGTTAATTTTGAACATTATTTTTAAACAAACATCTGCAAACAATTTTGTTTTAAAACTGTGGGTGTTCACATAAAAGTTAGTGTAACAGTAGGTTTAAAAATTATTAACTTGCATAG
>CAJQZJ010032527.1:871275-891879 GCA_907164525.1 Lophiomys imhausi
GTGTGTGTGTGTGTGTGTGTGTGTGTGTGTGTGTGTGTGTGTGTGTGCGTGTATGTGTATGTTTCCTTTTTTTAGAACCCACTTCTCCCATTTTTAGACTGTCATTTTTGCCTATCAAACAGACACATTTTGACTTGCCCAACAAAGAACCAAGTTATCAACACCGGCAGAAGCTGACATTTTTAATTCAGGCTTCATTATGGCTTTGAGTTATGACAGTGAAGTACAAAGACGTTTTAAGGGGGTTTTTCATTATTTTTTTAAATTCAACATTGGGATGTTTATCTTTCTTTTGTAGTCACACTTCCTTCTCTACCTTTTTCTTGGTAATATATAATTAGCATTATCAAAACCATCAGCTATCATCTCTTTTGACTTTTGACCTTTATTGTTTTTTAATACATCTCAAACTAAAATAAGAAAGAAAAATACATAACAGATCTTAATTAACTATGTTAGGGTTGTTGAAACAATGACACATTTTCACATATGGATCTCTTAAAATAGAACAAGAATGGTTAAATAACAGATCTTATAGTAAAATACCAGCAACAAAATTAATCTTATGAAAATTATTTTGGGAACTCTTACTATTTGGAAGCATGGTTTTACCGTATTCATTTCAGCACATAATTTTTAACTTATAGTCTGAAGACTTGGGCTTACTGGCAATGCTGGTTTGGGATAAGTTGTGGATATTTTAAGGGTGGGTTTTTTTTTTTTTGTTTGTATGTGTATGTGTGCATAAGCAAGCATCCTGTATGATTTACAGTCATAACGACCTAATCCTATATCAGATAAAATGAAGGAGTTTGGTAACCTCTCAATGTGGCTAATGCCTACCTCCAAAATATAGATATATGTCTATATAAGAACAAATTGGAAGATGCTGGGTACAAAATTGCAGAACCAGCAGGGTCCTGAACTAAGACAAGCAGAAAACACAAGATTCTTCATTTCCAAGGCTCTTGTCTTTAGCACAGTCTGCACAGCGATTCCTCAGGGCACACATGTATCTTGAATCCTCTAAAGGAAGATTAACCCACATCCTGCTGTAGCGCTAAGTAAGTGTTTTATTCTGCATACCATCTTAAGAAAATGGTTGTTCCCATGCCTGCTGGTGATCCTTATGTCTCTGAGTTTACCATGCCTGCTAGAGAGCCTTGCGTGTCTGAGTTTGCGATTACATTTCAAGAAGGTTAATGTTGCTTTTTATAGCTCTGTCAGGAGTAAAGCATTTTCCCAATAAACACGTCGTGATTTCCAAGGCTGTTTGTACAACAGTATTTCTGTTGGAATAGTTCTGTATTCATTTCTCCATTGTTTATTAATCATAACACAGTGCTTTGCTTTGAGAATAAGCATATTTATGTAATTAACACTTTTTGTTTTTTAGCCAAACCTTGCTCATTAAAGACTAAAAGGGTCTCAGAAAACAATCTAGATAGCCAACTTCTCCGGGACGATATTTACAGTTCAATTTGAACTTGCTGTCAGGTTTACGTGTTCAACTGTATCCATAAATTCTCTAAGCATATTCTGGTAATATTTCCCTCTTTAAAAATAAATATAAGCTATATGTTGAAATTACAAAAGTGATTGCCACATGTAATACAACACAGTTCTGTATTCAAAAATTTGAAAGCTACGTGGGTCTGTATGAAATTCCAGGGGCACACAATGTTCAGACATGAACTTTCTTTTATTATATTTCATTCTTATTCCAAGAAGGAAGAGTAAAACTTTTTTATGTTTTTATTTTTTAAATCAGTACAAAATGTGTTAGATAACACAGTAATATGTTTCAATGGAATGTGCTGTCATAGTTCTCCTTCACCCCATATTTTCTACCCCCTTGACCTATTTTTCCCTCATAGCCTCCCTGACCCCCAGACTCTTTTCCACTTTCATAAGAATACAACTTGAGAACAACCTTAAAGGTTATTAAGCCTTATGATTTTCAAACTAAGTTTTCTTGCAGACGCTGAGGCTAGAGAACAGGAGGCTGTTTAGTTCCCTGAGCCTAGAGAACTTGTACCTTTGACTGCTGAATATACCCAAGAGGTACAAGGTGGAGAATTACTGAGACCACCTCATACATAGCAATGCACAGCACACTCAGGAGTGTCCGCTGAGGCGGGAACATTGTCAACTTTGTTTCTCAGTCTTGAACTAGACTTTCCCCACATCACAGGTCATTGTGTAGACATCCTGTTACGAAAGCACACTCTGAGCGAGAAATAGTCCTGTGCTTAAAATCAAGTCATGAACTTGTACCAAAACCAACCCTTTGTTTCAGCAGTACTATTATTTCTGGGTACATGATTGTGTTATTAAAGTATTGATTCATCTTATCTCCTAAGAAAGTAATATTTTTGAGGTAATTTTTAAAATCTGAGTGTGGTTTTTTAAAAAGGCACAAAACGTAAAGGTCATCAGCACAGGCATTTTAAAATGCATGACCAATTGATCTTAAACTTGGAGGGATTTTTGTTCAAAGCAGAAAATTCTAACTAAGACTTAAGTATACATGTAAGAATCCTAAAATAAATTAAGGTAAATTGAGGTACAAATTTTCCCAAAATCCATTTGATGAAGTACAATTCTGACAAGCTTTGCCATATGACAAGATAATATGGTCAAAGATTTAGGGAAGTAGAGCACGCTATGTCTTTATCTAGGCAATTTCTAGTGAAAATTGAAAAACACTAAGAAGTGTATGTGTGTATTCAGGAGTGATATATACATATATCATATATAACTGTGTAGTTAGTTTGTATATATAATATATATTGTATATGTATATGTATCATCCCAAACTATGTTTTCCACAGGTTTCATTACACACATGCACACAAACACACACATACAGTTTTTGTGCAAATTTACCATCTTTATTCTTTGAGCCTAATATTTTATTGAATACATTTTTGGAACTTCGTGAATTGAACCTTTGCAGATAAGGAAACAGCCAAAGCAAAGCCTTGTCAAGTAATTTTTATGTTATTTATGCCAACTGTGTGCGTGTTTGCCCATCCTTCATCTTCATCTTGTAGAAAGTAAATCCTATCTATTCATTCCCTTAGCAAATCTTTAAGCACAGAGCTCAGGTGCTGGGAGGACAGCAAGCAAGCAGAGCCCATTGCCTACAGCGCTGACAGACTGGGGGTGGTGCTGCAGATATGAAGTCAGGGAGCAGCTCAAACAGTTCTGGGTATTTTTGACATCTGTAGCTTTCTCTGGCTGTGTTAGTTTTGGTTTTTGGTTTTCCTGGTTCCAAACTAAGAGAAAAAGGAAGGTGGGGTGGGCTGTACCCACCAGTGCAGAAGGTACAATGTGATCAGACTCCTGAGGACCACGAACGCACCAGGAGGTACCTCTGAGGTTCTCCTGTGGTAATGCAAAAACACGTGTGTGTTGTTTATGAGGGCAATATGAAGGGAAGGAAGAGGAAGGGGGCAGGCACAGTCCTCTTCCTGATCTCACTCCTTACTAGACTCCTTAGCTCTTGTGTTGTCTTTCAGACACAAAGAGTCCTTTCAGGGTCTGGTAGGAGACCTTCTTAAGTCAAAAGCCTGCACATCTTACTTGTCTGTCAGTCGGATTCAGTTCTTGGCATCATGGGCCCTGTCTCAGACTAGAAACTGTTTTCTCTGAGTGGCCATCCAACCTTCTCTCTCAGGCTATAACCTTCGCTGCCTCCATGTGAGTGGCACACAGTGCAGTCGGACATCAACGTGCGGTCTTCATGTTTCTAGAACGTGAGAACAGAAAATGTGGTACTACCCAGAGAAGCTTCTGGAAGTGGCAGGAGAATTCTGCCTTCTTGTTGGATTGCCCTCTGGGGATCCACCCAGAGGCAGAATATTTACTCCTGTGTTCATACTTTTGCTCAGAGACATGAAAAGTCGTAGAGCTTTCAGTCAAAGCGGGGAAATGCTCATAATTGAGAGGAAATGAGTCCCTGTGTCCACTGTAGCATTTGCCTTTGTTCTCAGAGTCCCTGTGTCCACTATAGTGTCTGCCTTTACTGTCACGGAATCCCTGTGTCCCCTGTAGCATTTGCCTTTGCTGTCACGAGGAGTCAAAGGGGAGTCTCCCTACCATCCTACCTCCTTTGGATATTGCAACTTGATTTTGTTTGCTTGCTCCCTCTTGTTCATATCAGTATTTTTATCCTTGGTACATTGTTAGGAAATACGAGGAAAAGACCTGGGAAAGAATTTGGGATGCTCAAGGTAAAACCAAGAGCTCTGTCTGTTTCCAACTAGTTAGCTCAGATCAATTTTCTAATCTATTCTCCCGTGTCATTTACTTATTGATACATGCTAGACCTCAAAGTGCTGGCTTCTGTTCACTCTTTTAATTAACTTTTAAAATCAATTATGGTTATTTGTATAGATTCCTATTCTGTCTTCTCTTTGCCTTTCCATGGCTTGGGTTTTTGCTTTGTTTTGTCTTTTTGATTTTTAGCTTTTTTTGTTTATACTACCTACCGTTGTGATTAACAGTATCTTCCCTTCCACCTCTTGAACTAGAGAAACTATTAGCTAATAAGAGGCTAATGAGCCTGAGAGTATAGGGATGCTGGGATCCTTAAATTATTTAAATTGAAAAATGTCTGGTTTTACAATCAGAAAAACTCAAGTGGAATGTAAGCCCTACTTGACCGTCCCCTTCTCTGGATGATCCTGTAATGACAGCTGGAGTTATCTGCCGTCCAGTTCACTGTCCACAAAAGCTGCTGTTTTCTCCTTACCCCCTCTTGCAGCAAGTTCAGGGACGAGGACCCTGGAGGATGGGAAACTTTACCAGAATGTGAAACTGGCATAAATGCTCAGTGAAAAGCAATGGAGCCAATAGCGCAGGCCAGGAGTGCCCTCCCCCCAATAAAGGCCCAACAACTCACATATGGAAGGCTGGCAGGGAAACAGACGGAAAACACAGAGCAAGAGATGGGTGGGACTCAACACAGTTGCCCACTTTGAAAGGTTTGCAAGCTCCCCCCAAGCATCCCTGAATTATTCTTTTTAATTGTGTATGTTTTGTGGTATTTAGGTATGTGCACCTGTGGATGCCACTGGGCATCTCGATCTATCACTGTACACCTTATTTTTTGAGACAAGTTTTCTAATTGACCCTGTTCTTCACTGAGCCCCTGGGGTCCTCCTGCCTCTCCCTCTTAGCGCTAGGATTACAGGGGAGCACTGTCATGCCCGGCATTTATGTGGATGTTGGAGTTTCGAACTCAGGTCCCCATGTTTGTGTAGTAAGTGTTTTATCCACTGAACCATCTCTATAGTCCCAGATTTTTCTTGGTAAGTGATTCACCCTGGAGCCAGCACCTGTTAATTTTCTGAAATTCATCATTGCCAACAGCTCTGAGTAAGAGATATTAGTAGACACCGGCCACACCATGACCTGAAGGCTTAAGTGAGACTTCTTCCTTCCCTCACTATGACAATGAAGAATTCATTCATATATTCCTGTATATACACATACATACAGGTATCACACACGCACACACACCCCTACACCGAGAGTGCATTTGCCAAGCTACATCCATTATACTACATAATAACAAACTAAGATCTTTACTCACTTAGCTCAAAACACTAAGCATCTGCCTCCCACTAATAAATCAGAATATTATCATTAAAAATGTACCTCGAAATACAGAGCAGATTCCAGGTGATTTTAATCTGCAAGTACTAGGTTTTCATAAATCTTTTATTCTTTATTTTGGATTTAAAATTTCTTAAGAACAAATTCTCACAAATTAGATTCAAAATCGTAGTCTTTTTGTTTTGTTTTGTTGGAAAGTAGCCTGTTCCCTCTTCCACAGCCCTACTTTGAAAACATTTGTCAGGAAACTTCCAACACTGTCATCACCATGACAACCACCCGCCAACAGCCATTAGCCGAAGGCTGGCTCTAATCTTCCAACTCTATTCTCTTCTCCAAGCCTTGAATTCAAGCCTCATCTGCCTTTCTGCTCAGGAATTGGTGGTGCTGGGGGTAACGTTAAGGTTAAACTACCCAGCCTTTCTTTACATGTAACTAGCAAGCTCAGGTAGCAAATGAAGAAGCAGAGTGAAGCCCAGTGGCCTCACCCAGATGCTAACATGATGACAGCTGAGATCACAGGGACCCTGAGCATCCGGAGAAGCCAGACATGTCTGTCTAGCCACCTAGCAATGCTTTGGTCCTTATAGTCTCAAATTTTTTTGTATGTTCATGTGATATGTTTGTAAACTGATTTTTGGTGATGGAAGATTGATTAAATTATCTTGGACTTTTTTTTCCATTTTGAGTTCAGATATAGCATAGCATGTGACACCTTGGCTCCATTCTCCAGTTGAAGAACGTAAGGCCCTGTCTACTCCCACACAAAGTGCTACAAAGACACAACATGGGAAGCCCTTTGTGAGGCCCCCTTTGAGCCCCCATTAATATATACTGATGGTATACTATCTTGTAGGAGAAACTTCTTTATTTTGAGGTTGGTTTTTTCCATGACTTCAAGATTTCTTCCTTGGAGACACCTGTGACAGGTAAAAGTCCCCCAGGGTGGCTTAACTCCAACACATGACTCCCATTCTCCCAACATGACAACATATTGGGGGGGGGGAGCAAAAGCATCATGATTTCAAGGTTGACCTTGAATGTTCTGAGACAGACCCTTAACAGTCACCTAAACACTGAGAACTTCAGATTATTTCACGTTTCTTGCAAACTCAATGCTAGTCAAAACCAACCTCATGAAATTAAATGAGCACACACACACACACACACACACACACACACACATGAACTTTGGGGCTGGAGAGATTGGCCAGTGGTTAGGAGAACTTGCTGTTTTTACAGAGGTTTGGTTCCCAGTACCTGCAATGTATCCTACAGGCATCTATAACTCCAATTCCAGGGGATGGGAACAACAACACTCTTCTGGCCTCTAAGGGCACACAATGTACATACAAACATGCAGACAAAACACTCATACACATAAAGTAAAAATAAACCAAAGTTGGGCATGGTGGTGCAATCATAAAACTTGGGAGGAGGCAGAGGAAGGAGGATCGTGGTGAGTTCAAGGCCAGCAGGGTCTACATAGTGAGTTCCACAACAGCCAGAGATACACAATGAGAATCTATCTCAAAAAACCAAAATAATAAATAATAATAATAATAAATTAATAAACAAATTTTAAAGAAGAAAAACACGTAGCAAGAAGGAAATAGTTACTTAGAAGAAACCAGTGAGGGAGAGCATTATTATTTTTTTAAATAATAAGAAGAGAGTGAAGTTGGCACCCAAGCTTGCATAGATAATAATCACAGCAATTCTTGAGTACCTGGAGCTCTCCTGAGGTGTGAGCAGGCATGCCCCTGAACAGACCCTGGCTCTGGGCAGTGCCTCCTCCTTGAAGCTGTCCTTCCAGCCTGAGTCTCCAGGGAGCCACAGTGCTGGCACTGTGCATGAGTTAAAGTGGATACTGAAGAGTCATGTGACATCACAGGATTGTCACTAATTGAACATCATCACACACTCATGAGAAGTTTTGTCAGCTTACTAATTGTGCTGTTAGTATATGCTAATCTGGACCTTACACTGAAAACCTAGCTAATTTGAAATTTTTTTAGTGTTCTACATGAAATCATTTTCTCACAATGGTTTTAAAGTCCAAAATTAGAGTGCAGTCAAACTCATTAAGTCAGGAGTTGGAGGATAAAACCCACTCATCAATATGTTATGAACTCTACCGGTGACTGCCAACCATGCCTAAGGTAGACAGACACACAGGTCCAGAGGGGACTGGGAAAGGAAGGGAGCATGGGTGATATAGCACGGGTTTTGTCTATGCACTGTCGGTTGGTCAAGCTGACATTCCCAGACAGTCTCCTCTCCTTGCTTCTGTGCCCTGATCCTTGGACACTCAATGAGCCAAAGATAAAATGGTAGTGGTGCCTCTCCATGGCTTCCGAATTCTTCTTAAAGATTAATTAATTAAGCAAGTTAGTAAGTAATTATTAAACAGTTGAGAGGAATGGCTCAATCTATATAGTACACAAACAGTGAAGACCTGGGGTCGGTCCCTGCCGTCTATGTAAAAAGCTAGTATGTACCTATGATCCCAGCACTAGGGAGGCAGAGACAGGAGGATTCCTGGGACTTAAGAGCTAGCCAGCCTAGCCTAATCAGTGAGCTCTAGGTTCAGTGAGAGACTGTCTCAAAAAATAAAGCTGAGTGTGGTGATGCTCGCCTTTAATCCCAGCACTCAAGAAGCAGAAGCAAGCAGAGTTCTATGAATTTGAGGCCAGCCTGGTCTACATAGAAAGTTCCAGGTCGGCCAGGGCCACATAGAAAAATCCTGTATAGATAGATGGATGGATGGATGGATGGATGGATGGATGGATGGATGGATAGATGGATAGATGGATGGATTGATGAAAATAAATAAATCAACCAAAATAAACTGAGGGCTGTCCAGGTGGTTCAGTAAAAGTACTTGCTGCCAAACTAAAAATCCCAGGTTCAATCCCTGGTATCTGCATGGTGGAAAGAGAGAACTAACTCCCTCAGGTTGTCCTCTGACCTCCACAGGTACAACATGGCATGTGTAACCATATACACATCGTGCACACTCACAAAGGCAATAAGAACTTTTTAAATTAAGAAATAAGGTAGAGCCGGGCGGTGGTGGCGCACGCCTTTAATCCCAGCACTTGGGAGGCAGAGGCAGGTGGATCTTTGTGAGTTCGAGGCCAGCCTGGTCTACAAAGTGAGTCCAGGACAGCCAGAGATATTCAGAGAAACCCTGTCTCGAAAAACCAAAAAAAAAAAGAAATAAGGTAGAGATGAATTTGGGAAGACATTTGACATCAGCCTCTGGCCTCCATGCACATGTACATACACATTCACAACATATTTAGTCCCATATATCTGAGAAGTGATCCAGCAAGGCCACTGTCCACATCTCTCTGTCCAGATGGGTAGTCAAATCATAGCATAAACCTCCAAAGAATCTGCATGTTTAGATGAGACTCTTAAACATATTACAAACAAGGTCAATAGAGAAAAAAATTTAAATTAAAGAGTCTCTGTTGGCATGGTATTCATCTGACCCTCATTCTAACCATGTGAGAGAGGCTCTGGCTGCACCCCCATTTTACAGATGAGCCACCATGAGACTGTGGATGAAGAAAGCTGTCTGAAATCTCAGGGCCAGTGTGGGCCTCATTCTGGAGTTTTTACCGTAAGACAGATGGAAAATTGACCAGGGGTCACCCTAGCTTTTCACAGACAGCTGTCTATGTCAAAAGAATCTTCCATTCTTTAGGTGGAGAATCAAATTAGTATGCTAATTGTGTTCTGTGTCCGTATTCTAAGCGGGCATTATATTCACAGACACAGGGAAGAGGCTTCCTATGCCGACACCAGCATGCCATTTGTCCTCTTTTGAGAAATCACCACTCATTCTCATGACCAATCTGAGACTTTTGGAGTTTCTTTGTTTAAAAAAGAAATGAGCACCCAGCTATACAAGTGTCTCTAAGCCCAAGCTTCAGTGAAACTTTGAAAGTGGGGTACGACTCCTTCTTAGAACACTTCTCAAAATGGAAATCAGCCTGAATGAGTATGGTAGAAAAAGAGGCAAAGTGTATCCATGAAGCCCCGGAATATAGTAGAATATAGTAGCACAATTGAGATCTGGCTTTGACCCAAAGTACCTCAAGCGATCTGCTTCATTTATTGTAGACTTCTCAAGAAGAAATTTCTAGTTACCTAAGCAGCCTGAGACGCTGCTGACCCCAAGAAAGCAGTCAATTATTTGTGTATTTGCCAACCATTGCCTGTATCTTTTACCCAGGCATTCTTCTAGATCTTTCGTTCACTCCTTTCCCACCTGGCTGCCACTCTTTTCCCTCTTCTTCTCTTGTTCACACCAACCTTAGTCCTTGTGGCTCTACCCTGCCTTCAAAGTCCTCCATGACTAAGAGAGCCAAGGTGACTCTTGACAGTTTTTTTATTAAGCCATGTTTTTGAGGGTGTTGTGCATTATAATGGGGACCAGATCCTTTACGCTGGGAAACTGGTCGTTAATGCTTTCTCCAGGAAGCTGTGTAAGCAGCAGCTCTTCCTCCATCACAAGCCAAGGCAGTCCTTTTCTGAGCTGCATCTCACATTCTCAGCATTTGTCAGCTTGGTGATGAAGACAGCCCTGACGAAACAACAAGGCCCAGGGCTGAAGATGCCTGAATGGGAAGAGGCTGGATTCATTCTGAGATGCCTGGCATCTGAAGAGGCTGAGAAGGGCATTGAGAGTAGACAGAGTCCCCTCATTTGAATTCTTCTAAAAGCCAATGTGAGTTTTGAGAGAGTTCTGGCAATGACAAGTCTGGTTTTGCTTAAGTCCCGGTTCAGTTAGTTGCATTTGAGTTTCAATCACTATCTAACTAAGAGGTAAACCTATCATTTATGAAGCTTTTATCCAGCACCTACTGTGTGCCAGAATGCTGCTAGGCACTATGGGTATTTCAATTGGAAACCTAGTTTCTGCCCTCAGGAGGCTGACACACCACTGACAGAAACAGAGAGACTCTGTTAATTATATAGTTCAATATTTAATTGGAGTTCTATTAAATGCCACCAAGGAAAAATACCAAGTGCTAAGGAATCCCAGTGGAAGGGACACGGTCTGATAGAAAAGATTAAGCAAAATGTCTCAGGTGGGGGAAAACATTTTAAACTGACATCAGAAGGACAGGCAGCAGCCAGCCAGGCAGAGAACTCGGGAAAGGAGACTACCAAAAATGTTTATTGAATTGTGCGCAGAGCTGGCCCCCATGCAGATTGCGCTGCTGAGAACTGCTGTGGCTCACCCACCTTCTTTTGGCATTGCTAAGGTAGAAAACATTGTGAGGTTTCCATGACAAGCTGCCCATACTACACGATCACCTCAGGTGTGAAAAAACATTAGCATGGAGAGGGAAATCATTTCACGCAAGTTGGCATCCTAGTGAGACTAACGGGCTGTAATGTGACTCCTCCTCGCTGTAGTGCGCATGCCCACTCGGGTGCTCAGTGGATGTGTGTCTGACTCACGAACGTACCTGCTTTAACCCAGCAGTTTCTAGTTTGGAAATGGCCACCAACCAGACTTCTCTGGCTCTGTCTAGAAACCTTGGGTTAAAAAAACAAAAGGAGGGATTAGAAAAAGGAAATGAGTCGAAGAATAGCAAGCATCCAGGGGAGCTTTCTCTGCAGGCATGCAGGGCTGACTTGATACATGCCTGAGTCAGGAAACATCTGTAGTTTTTAAGTGTCAACTTCCTTGTCCCCATCCTCAGCTAATTAAATTCTGGTACCTAAAACCTCATTCTGGCATTCCCTTACCCCACTAACCCACCTCCACTGTGCTCTCATGGCTTCAGTTTATCACCACTAAATCATATCCCAGTTGTATTAATAATTGATTTACTTATCTAACTTGTCTACTTCTTGAGGGCAGACTCTCCTTAAGGGCAAGACTCATGTTTTAATCATCACTGAATCCCCGGGTCCCCAGCAGAGGACTTACAAAGGATCCCATTGAATGAATTAGTGTTCAGACTTGAAGGCAACGTCTCTGCTTCAGGAAGACATAAAGCTTATTCTGTATGTCCAGCAAACAAGGCTGGCCTTGTATGTAGGACGCTTTTGACCCAAGCTAGTCTCATTCTTCTCTGCTTATGGATAAGCCTGTGCGATGGTTTAACTGGGCAGACCAGTCGCCATGGTCCACCACACCTGCTCCAGAGTGGAACTGGTGAAATTCGATCTTCTCCTCCGTACATCTTTAGTGTTAGACATTTTGTAATTCCCACTCTAGAAATGAGGAAGGAGTTAAGTGTGGCTGGCAGAACATCTAGTAATTAGTGAATACTTAATACTTACCTGATTTAAAAAAGGAGGTGCCTACCACCAAGCTTTCTGACCTAAGTTTTATTCCCTGGATCCATATGGTAGAAAGAGAGGACTGACTGCCATGATTGTCCTCGGACTTCCATGTGCACAGCATGAGAGACATGCATGGGAGTGCACAGAAACAAAACCAATCAGGACATCTTATTTTCCAAACAGACAAAACCCAAATCCTATATATGAAAGTTAGTTAAATCCAGAAGTGTGGTTAAGAGCTAGTGTTAGTTGGGCATGGTGACGGGCACCTTTAATCCCCGCATTTGAGAGACAGAGGCAAGTGGATCTCTGTGAGTTCACCGCTACTCAGCCTGCATAACAAATACTAGGCCATTCAGGGCTACACAGGTAGATACTTCTCTGGGAAGTGGGGCGGGGGCTGGGACAGGGAAGAGAGAGAACACTAACTGAAGAAAGAAGAGGCCTATGGTTTGGAACCCCAAGCTTTCCCCTTATGCTCCCCTACCCCCAAGCCTTCCTCTCATCTCCCCAGTCACCCCCAAACTCCCTCCCAGTGGTCAGCTCATACTTACTTCAGCCATCTACTCAAATTCCCTTCCCAGTTTTCCTCTCACACTCCCCACTCTGCCTTTCCTCCTCATAGTCCCTCCTACAGCCTTCCCCTCTTACACTCCCAGGTTTCCCAGCTTCCCTCCCACTTCCCCCAGCTGTCTTCTCTCGCTTCCCTCTCTTTTTCTCTTTTTTACTGTCTTTTCTCACTCACACTCTCCTCTCAGGTGTCTCCTCACATTTGGCCTGAGCCTTCCTCATACCTTGCCCCCAGCTCTCTCAGACCTCCAACTGTTCCCTCATATTTTCCCCAGCCTTCTTTTTACAACAACCACCCAAGCTTTCCTCACACAACTCTTCCTTGTTTTTTACAAACTGTCTACCAGTTTCTTCCCTCACATGTATACACTAAATCACTGTACACACACATACACACACATACACACACCAATGGTTTTCTTGCATACTTGCTGTTTCCTGAAACAACTGATTTTAAGAAAGACCCAGACTTTCAGTAACACAAGAGAATGTTCCCTTCAGGTGAACTCTCCTTTCTCCCTCTTGGCCTGTGATTATTCAAGTTAGGCATCACCCCTGGCATGATCCAGGCACCTCCCAGGTCAAGACCAGCAGGGCTTGCCTCTTCTCTTTTGATCAACACCCCTATCACTCATTCAGTTCTACTCTGCTTCTGCAGTAAGAAGTTTGAGATGGGCCATCTTAAAGTGGGGTGTCCTAGTGTGTGCCTGTAAACTTGGCATTGAGGAGACTGAGGCAGGAGGATGTTGATTTGGAGGCCAGTCTGGACTATACAGTGAGACCTTGTCATCAAAAGAAGAGAAGAAAAACAAACAGTTGGGACGGGGCGGGGGGGGGGCATGGTGGTACACACCAGTAATCCCTGCACTCCAGAGGCTGAGGCAGGAGGATCAGAAATTCATAGTCATCCTCATCTACAAACTGAGTTCAAGGCCAGCCTGGACTAAAAGAGACTTTGTTGTTGTTGTTGTTAAGAGAGAAAGAAGCAGGGCACTTATCTGTGTCTGGAATATTTTTAGACAGCCCACTCCCCTAGCCCCGCACCCCACCCCCCTTCTTATCTTTAAGTATTTGGTAAAAGGATTTCAGAAAATGTTTTGTGAATCAAGACAGAAGTAAAAGAAGAAAACAGTTTTACTTCTGAGTAATAAAAGGTTACTGTCTTTTCTTTTTTGCTGTTGTGTTTTTTACCTTGGCTGTATTGTGTACTTTGTTTTATGACAGGGTCTTATGTAACTCAGGGTTTCTTTGAATTCCCTGTGCAGCCATGCCCTGAACTTCCAATACTCTGATACTCTGATACTCCGATACTCTGTCGGACCTAACTGCCAGAGTGCTTGGTTTGCAGGCGTAGCCCAGGCACCTCACCTTTGTCTGCTTTGTTCTGAGCATCTCCTCCTTCCCTCTGTATTAGGGTGCCAGCCCCCTCTGCACCCTTGAAGACAGCCTGGCTGCTCTTTCCACCAATGGAATTGCTTTTGCCCGTCCCGTGCTCATTCTCTCCTCGCTGACAAGTTGACATTTCACAGGAAGTGGGTCCTGTTCAGACGCCGCTAAGCTCTGCTCACTTCACTACCTCCAAATCACCGGCCTCTGGGGATCCCTTGCACCTGCTTGGGCAATTCTGCCTGAGTCCGACTGGTGGCCTCAGACACACTGGGGGACGATGCGACCACGTGCATATCCACTTCTTGCCCATTTTCTCTCCCAGAACACCCATTGTCTTTAGAAATGAGAGCTGGAACAGCAGCAGTGAAGTCAGCCTCAGTCAGTAGCTTGTATGTCCTTCATTTTCTGATTTTGTCCATACCAGTGGTTCTCAACCTTCCTAATGCTGGGACCCTTTAATACATAATGTTCCTCACATTGTGGTGACGCCCAGCCATAAAATGATTTTGTTGCTACCTCATAACTGTAATTTTGCTACCGTTATGAACTGTAATGTAAATATCTACATTTTCTGGTATCTCAGATGACCCCTGTGAAAGGGTCATTCGACCCCAAAGGGGTCACAACCCACAAGTTGAAAACTTCTGGCCTATATGTCTGCTACCTCCTTGCAGTCTGCAAATAGTTTCCAGCCAGATTTCGGTGAGTAGTCCTCACTACATCTTCCCTCAGAACCGGAAGTGACCTTCCAGAAAACTGAGCGACTGAATAACTGCCATCTCTAAAGCAGGGCGGATGCATTTAGTTTTACAGAGGGAACTCAAATGGTCAGAAATGACTTCCTGTGAGGCTGCAGGTCAGGGGTTCCCTTAGCACCCCAGCCCTTAGCAGGTGCTCCACGGCACCTGCTGCTCAACTGATCAGCCTTGGTAGCCCCCATTATTTCTCAAAAGACAGCATTTTCCAGACTTTTCTGATCTACAATGAAACATGCATTTTCTCAAAGCAGTGGAAATAGAATATTTCATATTGCAAGGTTATTTACCACCAGCCAGACTCTCGTCTTGCTCTCCGGGGCTCTGGTAATCACCTATTTCAGAAGCCCATTAGCCTCTGTGTGTTCTAAAGGGCTCTCCACTGAGTCCCCATGCGCCTTTGTGTTCTTAGGGGAGGAATGATGTGTGCTGAAGTAACAGACCTCTGTTGACCAAGTAAAAACGTCTTTGATGCACCAATAGTATATTAAATGCTTTTTATTTGATAGTGTTGAAATTAAACAGTGTGTGGAATTCCTGCCCAGGTATAGGAACATGTAAAACCTTTTGAGAATATGTCTGTTCATTCAAACATTTAACATTTATGAAACACATCCACATTAAGAAAAAATACACATTGAAATAATGTAATCATCAAGGCTTAGCCACTTGCAGGAGGCCAGTGGGAGCCAAGTTTAACTTATTGATTTTAGAACTACAGTGAGTAAGAGAGAGAGAGGGAGAGAGGAGAGAGAAAGAGACGGAGACGGGGGTTAAAATGTTTTCAGATAATGACTGTTGTTGCAAATTATAAAATTTAATTAGCTATATAAATGCCAGAGGAACAAACGGTATGCCATTGTCTTGCTATCTTTCCAGAAATTAGTCTTTTAAAATAAATTTGCCATATTAATCATCTAAGAATATTTTTGATCACTGAATTAATGGTTTTGGGCCTGTTTTCAGGTGCTCATTGCTGTAGGTGGCTGCTTCTTAATTACTACATGGCTCTCTATTCACTCATATTAATACACATTCGCTGGCACAGTCCCAAAGGCAGCCTGCCCTGGATCTTCTAATTACTTCTATAATTGAATTTGCCCACTTTTTCTAACCTATTTTTAAAACTGACTGTGTTTGTTCCAGGTTTATTGTGTCTTTTTTGTGTCAGTTCCCCGCAAGCAGAGTGTACATTGATTCTTTCCTCGTTTCTCATTAATTTTCAAGAGCGTGGCCGCACGTCTGTTTTTTCAGTCTGTCAAACCTATTGCAAAATGGAAAAAAAAAAAGAAAGAAAGAATGGAAAAAAGGGGAGGGAAAAGGACTTTTATTATTAAAGGTTAGGTAAAATAGACTGAAGTTAATTAATTCATTAGTAATTCTGAGCCAATTACGGAACCCTTCTCTTATATATATATATACTTGTTAACAAGACAGAAACGAGAAAGGCCAATTACAGGCACATGTCCTTCACAAGTTCAGCCACCTCAGCGCTTACACTCACGGTGACACCTCTCCAAAAGCTCCATGTATGTATCAGATGTGTGAGATCACTTACAATAACATGGGGGCGGGGCAGCTCACCAACCCATTCTGTTTATTAACAGAGTTGAAGGATTTCCCCCGTCTAGGTGTTCTAATATGCCTAGTATTTACGTACAATTCTTAAACCTTCCCCAAAGAGTCTTGCTCAGCCTTAGGCAGTTACAGAGATAAAAATTAATTTGGTGGGTTTTTTATTCACATAAAATATTTTTAAAATTTATACTTTATTTCTTTGCTATTATTTACACTTTAGTTCTTGAACTGGGATAGCTAATTAACAGATTCAGACACTAGGGCCCTTCTAAATATATTCCACTTGATTTTTAAGGCATATACCAAAACCATATAACATATGGAAAGGCGGGGTTTTCTAGATTTTTCTAAATAATTAACAAAATGAAAATGTCGGGGACAATGTAGCTGTGTAGTACACACGGTGCTAGTGTTCTCTATGCCCTGCCTGGGTCCTTCAGCTTTATGGTCTCCCGTGTTATGAGGCAAGGGAAAAGGACTGATCAGTAGTTCCCTGCCAGCATGGAGCCAAAAAAAAAAAATCAACAAAAAGTCAATTGACACTATGTTTCAATAAATATATTGGCTGTTGGAATGAAAACCAATGAGAATCATGGGGATTTTTTCCTCTCTTTTTTTGATTTATATAAACAAAGCTTATCATGGTTAAATGACACCGAAGAAAACCCCACGGTTCCCGCAGTTTTGTTTGTTATCTGTCCTGAGTATATAAAAATGTGATCAGTTGTTTTTGCATCACAACAATTACAGTGAAAGTGTCAAAAGAAAACAGTCTCAGCAGGAAGGTTTAACCCGGGCCCTTCATTCTTTAAAAGACAAGAATCTACGGACTACTTAACCCGGAAGCTTCTCTGAGTAACTTCCGCACAAAGTGAATGCTCGCTGTGTTCTGCCCTCTCCCGTTTACAGCTTTTCTATTTTGCTTTTCACTTTCTCCCCTTCCCTTAAGTCATTTGTGAGCTTTTCTCATGAGTGACTAATGCAGAGCAGTCACCGAGATTTACGTACTTTGTAGTCCCAGAACTTCAGGATGATGCCTGACAGAGTCTCTGTAAATGTGTGTCAAAAGACAAGGAGCCCAAGCTGCCCCTTAATGCCCTCAGCATTTAACACTCCCCCCTCCCACATCCACCTCCGTACCCCCGACACACACACCTCAGGCCTTGATTGATTAAAGAATCTCTTGCTTTAAAACCCATCAATGTATCTTAATTTTCTTCAGTAAGTGCCCTAAATTGGTACCAAATGTCCCATTATTTGTTCATTATGAAACTGTCTCTGTCCCTCCTCCAAGATTAAAAATCTATACTAATCTTTCATCAAATCAACTGTTTTTCATTTTTTAAATTACTATATGAGTTTTTTTTTTTTTTTTTTTTTTTTTTTTTTTTTTTTTTTTTTTTTTTTGGTTTTTCGAGACAGGGTTTCTCTGTGTATCCTTGGCTGTCCTGGACTCACTTTGTAGACCAGGCTGGCCTCGAACTCACAAAGATCCGCCTGCCTCTGCCTCCCAAGTGCTGGGATTAAAGGCGTGCGCCACCACCGCCCGGCTTATATGAGTTTTAAGATGTGTGCGTGTGTGTGTCAGATGAGCTGCTTGGAGCCAGGACCACACAGGCTCTGGTCATTCTGCATACTCCCTTGTCTAATGCAGGCAGTGTTTTCAGAAGCACCATGTAAATCAGAAAAATAAGTTTCCTGACTCAAGTAGTTGGGGTGATGGGTTTGCTCATTAGTTCTTCTTCCTATCTTTCAACAAGCCAACAGTCTGATTACTTTGTGGATGTTGGGGCTTTCTTTATATACCTCTTTCCTCCTTCTTACCTCTCTCCCTTTCTGTTTTCCCTTCCTTTTCCTCCCTCCCTCCCCTTCTTCCTCCTCTTTTTCCTAATCCTCCTTCCATTCTCTCTCCACCCTCCTGAAATAAGGTGGTTTCATATACAAGATCTTTCCACAACTGTTGTCACAGCTAAGATTCACAGTTAAATGGTGCACCCGGGGCCACACAATACTCAACTTTCCTGGAAGACTAATAGGTCATGGTCTCCTTTTCTGAACGAAGTGCCCCCTCCCCCCCCCTTGATGAGAGGAAATGGCCTATTGTCCCATTGTCTTCTCAGGCGATTTCTGTATAGATCATTAAAATGAAGATGTGGCCTTGTGCCGGGTACTGCATTCAGACATCACTGTGCACTCAGGGCCCCCTCACTCTGGTGAGGAGGGGTGTGGGTCATCTGAGCCCCCACAGGGCCTGGGCTCAGCATTGCCAAGCAGACCACACCTGAATAACAAAAGTCTCCTACACAGAACTGAAGTCCTGCTATTCAAAGCTCTTGTCCATGAGTTTGTTCCCAGAGCCTTGGGCAAGTCCTTAGCACGCTGAGTCCTAACTAAGGATAGTGATTTCTGTGTGGAATCTCAGGGGAAGCCAGCAGCCTGTGGGCAACTGACTGGTGACTGGAGACTCCAAGCCTCCTCTCCCAGCAACTTTCCAGTGAGCCTCAACGTGGAGAATCCCATCTCTATGGTCAACTCTCCCGTTGACCTGAAACCTTCAATGTGGCAGCTGCTGTCAACCCTCCTATCTGCTCTGCTATCCCGACATCTTGCCTGGAGCCTGAAGCCTAGGCTTCCTGACTTCTCCCTCCACCCCCCCCCACCCCCCACCCCCCGCACCGCTGTCCCCTCGACCTTCTGTCATGCCTACCGCAATGCTATGGGTCTGCCACGCAGGCCCAGAGGGAGCACGTTTCCTGGTAACTATGTCTTCTCACTCCAGAAAACTCACAGGTGTCTGGGTCGAAGCCACATGGCTTCTTTTTAATTATAACCGAGGTTCCAGTTTTCCACGCAACTGCCTCAACTCTGGTCAGGGTCTTTGTTCCGTGCACATGGTGTCGGGTAGCATTCAGGTAGCAGTGGAAAGGAACCCTAAGACACGCCTAAGTCTGAGGAGATCCCTCAGCCCTATCACTGTGTTGAGACCTAACCCAACTGAGCAGTTTCTCATCTTCAAAGTTGGGTGCCTCTAATATACACAGCTACTAGGAGGGAATTTAATATTAAAAAAAAAATAATAAACCCTCCTATGGCACACAACACATAGGAAGGGCTCATACTAGTGGAACTGAGTGAATCTAAAGTGGCTGTTTAACTCCAGCGCAACGCAGACTTTCATTCTGGCTGTGTGAACAGCTAGTCTGAAGCCCAGGCCTTTCGATCTGTGTGTGCATTTGAATGCTTTGCTTGGGGACCTTGTGTTTGTCACTGTTGAGTCTTATCACATTATCCCTGTTCACTCATCTCGAAACTAAAGTCCATTCACTCACCTAGCTGGAATTAATATACAGTAATCACAAGGAAGCAATAACACTGTATTAAAAAGAAACAAAAGCATGGCTTTCAAGGCTGCAGAGACCGTCAGCAGTTAAGAGCGCTTGCCGTTCCAGGAATCCACACGGGAACTCACAACCATCTGTAACCCTAGTTCCAGGGAATCCGACCCCATCTTCTGTCCTCTGTAGGTACCAGATACACACATGATGCACATACATACATGCAGGCAAAACACTTGTACATACAAAATAAGAATAAAATATTTTTTAAGCCATTGGTTTGTAATTAAGTCCAGTTTTGACTTTATTCACCTCTCTTTAGTTCAGTCTATCCTAACAGTGATAACTCAGGAGTTATATTTGGACGAATTGTTTTATTTCACTTTGTCTTTACTTCTTTGGGTTTGGGAGGGGGATTTGAGGAGAAATTATCATTTATAGCCCAGGCTAGCCCAGGCTAGCCCAGTCCAACTTGTAGTTTATGGTTGTTCCTCCTGCTTTGGTCTTTTGAGTGCTGGGATTACAGAAGTGAACTCAGCTGAAACTTTTTTACTAGAGAAAAATATAAGCAAAACATTATAAAATGATAGCACATTGTTCCTGCAGCTCCCCACACCGACATTACAACATTGTCATGGTGACGACAATGACTCTAAATGCCCTAGATATCCCTCCTTACAAAACAAACATAAATATTTTTAATATATAACTAAATGTTTGACACTTATATTTAGTCTAAGCATGTGCTTGATGTCTATGTAATCACTTAATATTAATTAATTTATATATATATAATTTTTGATAAATGAAATCCTTTTTATTTTAACTGCTAGGAAGATATCCTTTTTTAAAAAATGTATACGTGTGTATGCTCATTGTGGAAGTGTACATGTGTGTTCAGTGTATCTGCATATGTAGGCAGGTTAGTGTGGAGGCCAGCGTAGAGCTTTAGGTGTCATTCCTCACGCCCTGTCTACCTTGGTGATGAAGCAGGGTCTCTTCCTTGCCATTGCTGATGGTCAGTTTACCTTGTGGAC
>CAJQZJ010032527.1:891889-909236 GCA_907164525.1 Lophiomys imhausi
TCATAATAAATAAAATAGACACCACATACACATACACACATACACACACTTGCATATACTGCACACATACAAAAACGAAAATAGAAAATAAGGCAAACCCTGCTTTAATAAGGGTGTGTATGGAAAGAAAATTAACTGCCTATATTGGGCCCATTCTTCCAGCCAGCCAGTAACATTTGTGCTGAGTCTCTAGAGAGTCTCACAAAACAATGGCTCCCAGAGCTTAGGACAGGAAGGAGGTGGGTTCTGGATGAGCCCTGTTGTATGCAAGAGGAACGCAATCCTGCTGCCCCTGCAAAGGGAAAATCCCTGGGACTCGACTCAAGTATGTTTGCACCTTATGTTTCTCTGAATTGCGGGTCTTAATTGCTAGAAACATTTTTATGAAATCATTCTGTGTTTCCTTAAGCTTTGTGGGGTCTGCTGTGCTCACTCTCAAATCTCACTCATGCCGTAGCTTTGGAACATCTTGAGCTATTCAAACTAGAAGAAACTCTCTGTTGTTTGCAAATGGAGCAGCCGCCCAAGCAATGTCTTGGAAACAAAGATCTTATTTTATGTGAGGGGAGAATATTCCTTTTCATTACAAGCTAAAATAAGATTTGACTCCAGGACAAAGAGAGGAACAGACACTGGAAGGCAGGGTGGGGAAGCCGCCCACGGCCGAGAGCGGAGCAGAGGCTCTTAGTAGTTTGGTCAGTATAAACCATCTCACAGGATGATCAGATCTTGAAGAAGCTCTCGGGGATCTGAGTTCCCAGCCTTAAGAAGGAGACATTTAGTTCCACATTATGCAGTATAAATGCACAGAGACATGCTATGTCACATGGTGAACACTGGAGCCTTCAACTAACATTCAGCCCATGCGTGCTCCATATCGACTCTATGCAACTGAGAGGTCTTTGATGGCCTACTTCATGAAACCTTCTTGTCTGCAATATCACCCATTAAACTGGGTTACATCTGTTAAAATGTATTTTTTTTTCACATTTTTGGTATCTCTAATAGCAGAACCTTAAATCTTACAACTAGTGAGATACCTTAGTTCAATTCAAACATTGCTTTCTTGCAAATATATAAATTGTGAAATTATTAACTCATGGCATGTGAAACAAATTATTAAAAATAATAAAGGCATCTTGAGGTTATGGAGATGGCTCAGTGGGTCAAGGGTCTGCTGTGAAGGCAAGCATTAGGACCTGAGTGTGGATCCCCAGCACCCACTTAAAAAAAAAAAAAAAAGACATGGTAGTAAGCGTCTGCACAGCCAGTGCTGGGCTGCCAGTGAAAGGAATGTCCCTGGGACCTGCTGATCATTTACTCTAGCCAAGCTTATGCACTCAAGCTTCATTAATGGACCCTGCCTCAAAAAATTAAGATGGGGAGTAACAGACAAAGACACCTGATGTCTCTCTGCCACACATGCATGCACAGGTGCAGACGATAGATAGATTAGATAGATAGATGGATAGATAGATAAATAGATTGATTGAAAGATAGATAGATGATAGATGGATAGAGAGATAGATAGATGAAAGATGGATAGATAAATAGATGAATGATAGATGATTTATAGATAGATGGATGGATAGATAGATAGATAGATGAATGATAGATAGATTGATAGCTAGATAGATAGATAGAGCAAACAAACAAAACAGAGATTTATTTTAACATATGAATTAAAATCATGATGTCAGATCTACCCCTAAGCCTGGTCCATGACAGCCAGCCAGTGGGAAATACCCACCAATGCCATACAGTATTACTTTTGAAATCTTTGGCGTTTCCCTCCCTTGTAGTCATAATTTATGTTTTCCAGTGAGCTAGACGCTACTTCCTTTGCAAAAATCCTTGCATTGGCACAGCCTGCCTGCTGAGTTGCTCATCAATTTCCTCAATTTGTCTGGCAGCAAGATCCTGGCTGTAAGGGTTAACTCATGCCACATGGTAAAAATAAAGGTTCTGTGATGGCCCACACTGCTGTGCACTCTGAGTGTGCACTGATACAAAGAAGCAAGAGCAGTGAACTTGCTTCCAAGGAGCCTGGCCCATTGTAGGCACTGTGCAAGTGTGACAGGTGGCAGGGCAAGAGTGGTCAAGGGGCCCGGACCAGGGAGCCACACTGGCTGGATTCAAACCTTGCCTTTCTGTCTTACCCTTGTGTGACCGTAAACAAGTGCTAGGAATCTCCATCACCTCCATTGCCCCCTAAAGGCCTGTTGTGCATAAAAGGTGCTGTATGGGTTCACCATTTGTGGCAGTTGGAATGAGAATGCTCTTCATAGGCTTGTCATATCTTTGAACATTTGGTTCCCAGTTGGTGAACTATTTGGGAAGGATTAGGAGGTGTGGCCTTGCTGCAGGAGGTATGGCACTGGAGATGGACTTTGAGGTTTCAAAAGCCCACGCCAAGCCCAGGCTGGTGCTCTCTGCCTGGAGTTTGTGGCTCAATTGTAAGCTATCGGCTACTGCTCCAGAACTACGCCTGCCTGCCGCCACCCTCCCCACCCTGATGATCATGAACTAACTGAAACTCTAAGCAAGCCCCCAATGCTTTCTTCTATAGGTTGCCTTGGTCATAGCGTTAGAACCCTCTTTTGTCTAACTGAAGTTTCTGCTGCTGGGAAACTCCCTTCCTGAGAAGTACTAAGTGTACTTTTCAGTCAGATGTTTATTATAATCTTTTTTTTTTTTTTTTGGTTTTTCGAGACAGGGTTTCTCTGTGTAGCCCTGGCTGTCCTGGACTCATTTTGTAGACCAGGCTGGCCTCGAACTCGCAAAGATCCGCCTGCCTCTGCCTCCCAAGTGCTGGGATTAAAGGCGTGCGCCACCACCGCCCGGCTTGTTTATTATAATCTTAACTCGCAGAGTCTTATACCACTTGCAAACAGCTCCTCTGAGGTGCTTATAGCCATGTACCTAGTTGATGAAGCAGGCCCATGCCTCAGCAATCATGAACATGAAAACAGATCACTGGCCAAGTCTGAGATCCCTCCCAGCCGTCACTGCAGTGTCTAACTCAGACCACTTTATCATGACTAGTCAACCAGACTGGCCTCCAACTCACGGAGATCCACCTGCCTCAGCCTCATGAGTACTGGGGTTAAAGACACATATCAACACACCCAGTCGACTGGCATGGATTTCAGAAGGGTCTTCAGGTAACATTTGGCAGTCAGGAGCTGTTCCTTCCGGATGCTCTTAAGCCTGTCCTGGACTAGCCATGGCCATCAAGCTTATGTCCCTGAGCACTGAGCTGAGATGTAGCTTTTGACTTACTGGTCATGCAGTCCATACACCAAGCCAACCCCCAGTGAACTCCTGCAGCTGATCACTATGTGGCAATTCCCTGAAGGGTCAAAATCATGATTATCTTTTCAGTTTTATATTTTCTTTTCTCTCTTTTTTTAATCCAATTAATTCAATTAATTTATTTCCTCCAATATCAATAGGAAGAGACCATAACAGAATGTGTTACAACACTGATGTCCAACATTTTGGCTCTAAAACCCAATTCTATTGCCCAGCTAATCCAAATGTTCAATAGGATTTTGTACTGAGGGCTGGGTGGCCTTCCTTTATCCTGTTGCTCTGCCATCTGTGGCATATCTTCCAAGGTCACCTTTGGTAGAGAAAGCAAGATCTGAAGAGCCCTGTTAGAAACAACTGTGATGTTCTCTTCCTTCGGCTGACTCCCTAGCTCCTACCCATTGTTTCTAAGTGCAGGACATACGTAGGAAAGACTCTTGGCCCTGAGATATGACTTCAACATTATACAGTATGAGCTGGGCCAGGAGGAGAAATCAAGATGGGACTAAGAGGACTCTGGTCCTCAAGGAATCTTGCTAAGAAGTGTTTCCAGGTTGTGCCTTAAAGAGGGAAGAATGGGACTGAGAGATGATTTTGTTAGGAAGGTACTTTTTAGATTTTTGTTTGTTTGATTGGTTGGTTTTTTTGTTGTTGTTGTTTTGTGGGGGTTTTTTTGGTGGTGGTGGTGGTGGTTTTTTGTTTTTTTTTTTTTTTTGTTTTTTTTTTTTTTTTTTTTGCAAGCTTGAAGTGAGGGCCTAAATTTGATACTCAGAACCATGCTTTTAAAAAAATGATTGGTGTGAGGCCAGGGAGATATACAACCAGTAAAATTGTTTTCCCCCAGGCCTGACCACCTGAGTTTAATCCCCAAAACTTACATAATGGGAAGGAGAAGAAAACTGACTCCAGGCTGTCCTCTGGCATCCATACACATGTTGTAATGCACACACATACACATACAAACACAGAGACAAATAATTTTTAAAGGGTGGTTGTGGTGGCACATCCTAGTGTTGAGGAATCCAGATAGACACTCACTGTGGGACTCACTAGACAGCCACCCTAGCCTACTTGGTAAGCCCCAGGCCAATGAGAGGCCCTGACTCAAAAACATACATCACTGGATCCTGAGGAACAACAGCCAAGGTCGTCTGTAGCATCCACCTCTATATGGGTACTCATATGCGTGTACACACACGTGCCATCATATGCATCGCATGCAGGAATGAGTGCATGTGCATGTGCAGAGAGATAGAGAGAGAGACTCATATATACACACGAGGGAAAAGTCACCAACTGTAAGTTGGTCTAAAAAGAGATCCCCAAATCTCAACATAGCAGCTCACAGTTAGGGAAAGCTGCTGGCACACCCCCAAGACTCTGACGGACAGAAGCAGTGAGTTAGAACTTACTCATTTGATCCTCACTGGTCCCCAGGCTTAACCCTGAACCCCAGTTTCCTGTCAGGCTAAAGTAACTCTTACAGGCTCTTGGCCAAGGAGCAACAGAACTGGTGTCAGGCCATCCGCATCTAAGTGCTGTGTTGGTCTGTGCTGGCTCCTCACATCAGAGGTAGGGTGGAGATCAGTAGAACTCAGGGAACAGACAGGAAGTTCATCTGCTTCGAGCAATGTCCCTTCTCTTACTTCCCATGTGACATGAAGCTCACTGAAAGGTCATATTGGGTATAATGGATTTTCATTGACTCCCAAACAGGCACAAACACCCTTGTCTATGTATTTATGTTTGCCATTCACTTCATTGACAGAAAGGGAGTGCGTGTGTGCGCGCGTGCGTGTGTATAGGTATCCACCTAAACATGTGTGAGATCACACTCCTCCTCATTTAGGACATGGAGGGTGAGATTATTTTACTGAGGGTAGCAATGACTTGGAGAAAGCTGATTAGAGCACAGCCCTGCCTCCACTCTGTCTAAATGAAGTCTCCAACCTCTTTAACCTAGCAAGTGTGAGAGATGGTGGGAACTGGCCCATGCTACCGTCCCACAAAATGAGCTGAATGCCATTCCATGCAGTACCCTCAGGGCATCCAAGCGCACCCAGACAAATCAAGGTATTTGGGACTCAGCATTTTACAGGGCCACTGTTAAAACAGTGGCTGAACCAACACACATATGCATTCAGATTGCCAGTCTGTCAGAATGTGTTCCCTTGGAGCAGTGAGTGGCTGACTCCCCAGTTTCATCCCAGCCTCTGCCTCTGTCACCAGTAAGCACTGAGATTCAGCCTGATGTATTGTGCAGTACAAAAGAGAGTGCCTCAGCGCGCCTCTCCAACTCCAACATATTCTTTAACAGGAATTTGCCTAATCCACTCAAGAATGAACGGCAAGAAGGTGAAGAAGTTGGGGTACTCTAGATCCAGACCTGATCCTGTACAGGCTGACTTGGGGTGAGTTTTTCTGATGTGTGCCTCAGTTTCCTCATGACTCAGAGCGGGAGGTTAATGTTGCGATCTTGGAAATTTTTTTTCAAAGCTTATACAGTATGATCTTTGCTACACCCTCAGAAAAGTGTTGGGCACCTAGCAAGAGTTCTATTCTCCAGCAAGGATGTCAAGAATGAGGGAAAGGAAGCAGAGAGGAGAAAGAGCCAAGCCTACAACAGTAAGACAAATACATTGTGGTGTCATTTGTCTCTCTAGTCCACATGCCAACCACTAAACAATGTCCAAAGAGAAGCCAGTGCTCAGTCTCCCTGAAGAGTGTTCTTATCTTTTCCATTAGGGGTGGAGTGCAGCTAGAGATTCTCCACTCTCCCCTCCTCCCCCAACCGTGTGTGTGTGTGTGTGTGTGTGTGTGTGTGTGTGTGTGTGTGTGAACACACATGCACGAGTGCTTGCTCACCCATGTGTGAATGTGCATATGATGACCAGAAGTTCACCCCAGGTGTTGTGCCATGGGTGCTGTCCATCTGCCTCATTTTTGAGACAGTGTCCCTCTGACTCTGTACTAGGCTGGCTGGCCAGTGGGTGAGGGACACTCCTTTCTCTGCCTCCCCAGTGCTGGGATTACAAGCACTTGTCAGGGGGGGTTCTGGGGAATTGAACCTGGGTCCTCATGCTTGCACATCTCCCCAGCCAGATCTTGCCTGCCTGACAGGCCATCGGGTAGTGCTGGTACTGGAGGCTTAAGACCCTACATTGAGAAGCAAAAGTTTTGGGTTCATCTTGTCCCTAAATGCTACCATGACTCTTTCTTAAGGTTGAGAAAACTCCATAGGGGTCTTTCCATTCACCTAACTTCTTTCTATCATGTTTTTCATAAGTCAAGAAAATTATTTAAACTCCCCATTAGGGGAAGCTGGAGGTGGGTCACGGGGGTAGATATGATCACGCTACACTGTATACATGTATGAATTTCTCAAAGGATATTTTAATTTATAGAAAAAACATTTAGAAGTAATTACTGTTTCAGAGAGAACAGCATATATTATTTTGAATTACATGAAATGTCTTTAATTCTCAAGCACTGAGGTTTTTATCCTTAGAACAAAAATTAACTTTTCCGATCTTTATGAGTTCAAGGCCAGCCTGGTCTACAGAGTGAGTTCCAGGACAGCCAGGGCTATTACACAGAGAAACCTTGTCTCAAAAAAAACAAAAATAAGTAAGTAAGTAAATAAATAAATAAATAAATAAAAATATTTCCTTTCTTTTCATTAATTATAAAATAAAGGATTGAGATGCTTCTGAGTGGGGTAAATATAAAATACCCCCATCTACTTCCTAAACTGAAGGAGTGAAAGCAAGCAGCTTCCTGCCTGACTTACCCAGCCAGGCCTTTAATTCCAACTTCATGCATCTCTCAAGGGAGACAGGACAAAGATGTTCCACTGACACATGAGTCGTTGAAGTTTTTCTTAAGAAATTTGACTGTTAAAGAGCATCTAGCTACCAGGGTGTTTTCTCCCAGGTCAGAGATGGGTCCTAGCTAAGTTGGATATTATGCAGATTTGAAAACTGTAAACTTGGTGAAATGACATGATTAACCTTGCAATTTCACAGTTTCAGAGCAAATCAATTTTTAAGCTTCTGATCTCTTTCCTCGATGTTCTCTCAGGTCCTTCTGCACAGAAACTCAGTTTGTACAGAGATCTCAACTCTGTGGCATATTTTTAAATACATCTGCAGCAAAGGCAACAAGCAACGTTTCCTTTTCCTTTTTGTTGTTTCATTTTGTTTTGTTTGAAGTAAGACTTCATGTGCCCAGACTGGCTTTGAACTCACTATACAGTCAAGATGAACTTCTGGTCCTCCTGCTTATATCTCACAAGTGCTGGGATTTCAGGCATCTGACCCCGTTGATGTGGTGCTGTAGATCGAACCCAGAGCTCCACGCATGCTAGGAAGACACTCTACCTCCAAACCACAGCCAGCTCTGAGAGATCTCATTAGCAAAGAACTAGGGCCCCAAATCACATTTCTTGTGACTCTTACACCTGAGTGTGCAGCGTGCGTGTGTGCGTACTGACATTCACACTCCAGTTCACACTAAGGGTTGAAATCAGGACCTCACCCATGCTAGGCAAGTGCTCTGCCTCTGAGCTCAGGCTCAGCCTCTAATTCTTACTTTTAATTCCACCGAGTTCACAAGCCAGAGTCTTACAATAAGACTCACCAAAGTTTCTAACAGCCAAGTAGGGCACAGAGCAGGCGCAGCAAATTGAGAGGTGCCCAGAGCAGGCGCAGCTGGTTGGGAGGTGCACAGCGGTTTGCTGGGGAGAGTAGCTGGAACAGGAATCACTCACTGGCCCTCGGTTTTGCAGCCAGAGTCTGGCATCCCAGTGTTGTGGGCAATTTCCATGCCTGTCTCCTGGCTTCTGCTCAACAATATATCCTGGTGAGCTTTGGCCTTCTTAGTCTGTATCGCCCCAATCTCTGCCTTTGTCAGAACCACCCTCTAATGTAGATCTGCATCCAAATTCACCCTTAGACAAGGAAACAGGTTCGAGTGACTCTGTGTGTGTGTGAGTGAGTGTGAGTGTGGTCCCATCTGAAAGGAACGCATGTTCCACAACCCTGTTACTAAAGGTCACATTCTGGGATAATTGGGCGTTAGGACTTGAATATACAAATTTGGGATGTCACAATTCATACCACATGATACTGCCCTAATAACTGCACTGTGTGACCTTGAAGTGCAAAAGGGGTCAGATAAAACACAGATAGAGATAGACATAATGGCTTGCACCTGCAATCTCAGCACTTGAGAAGCAGAGGCAGAAAGATTGCTGCAAGTCTGAGGCCAGCCTGATTTACACAGGAAGTTCTGGACCAGCCAGAGCTACTTAGCAAGACACTAAGGCCCTGACTCAATTAAAGAAAGTAGGGCTAGAGAGGTGGCTCAGTGATTAAAAGCATTTGTTGCTCTTGCAGAGGATCCAGGCTCAGTTCCCAGCACCTACATGGTGGCTCCCAACTATCCGTAACCTAGTTAGATCTGAAGCCCTCTTCTGGCTTCCATGGGCACCAGGCATGCTCATGGTGCGCGCGCGCGCGCGCGCACACACACACACACACACACACACACACACACACACGAGACACTCAGTCATGTAAAATAAAGTACAGCTTGTCAAACAGAAAGAAAATAAGAAGAAAAGAGTTAAGGATGGAAAGAGGAAGGAAGGGAGAATGGAAAAACATACATAGCAATATACCAATTGTCATGGCCGTTCATCAACAAAGCTCTACCCACAAAGGAAACAGCACGCTACAGGCAGACTGTATACTTCTGCCTCAGAGCCTCACCTTTGGTTTTTGGCATAGAAGGAGGAGAAAAGCAGAACATTTTAGCCATAACTGTTTTATATTTTGTGTTCTGGTCTTAATGGTTCACATTTAAAACTAATGTCTTATCTTTGGATTGGGATAATATCTGAATACTTCCAATTAAGCATCTCCTGTCCATTTCCCAGAGATGACCCTGATAATCAGCACACAGTGTGTTTTGCAGCTGAATCAGAGAGACAGTGAGAAAGATGTTTGCACTCAGCCCTGTACTGCACACTCGAATACCGAATAAGAGTGCATCAAACAATGACCACCGCTCTTGAACTTCTTAAATTGCTTCTAAGATGCATACATAGTTGTCCTCATGGAATACATATTTCCTTCTGTGTAACTAATATTCCCGGGTGCCTTCTGTGGTCTGTATCAGGCTGTCCACAGTCAGCCCTGGACAACACAAGTGTTGTCTCCAGGGTCTTCCTGGGCTCTAGAATATACACAAAGAACATCAATGCCATGCAGACTTGTCCACTCCTTGGCCTGAATGCCACTTGGAGCCAAGTATAGCTATGAGGACAGCCCAACTAAAATTGGTAATTTACTTAGGACGTGAAATGTTTTTGCTATGTTTCTTTTCTTTCTTTCTTTTCTTTCTCCTTCTTTAGTTTTGTAACTTGATTGCACTGTTCTCAAGTGTGAGGTTTGTAGATGACAATATAGTCATTGTATCTCAGTGTCAAAAGATTGGATACACCTGCAGCATAGAGAAATCTTCAAGTACCATCCAAAGCACTGCATTTACCCAGTCATTGAGAGAAATGGCTTCCTTCTCCTCTAGTGCACAAACAGTATAGAGAAGCCAGAGTTTTTACTCATGCTATCTTGGACAGAATGAGTGAGAGGCTCCACATTGAGCCATGGGCGTAACAGCAGTTAAAATAGCTTCCACGGACCACTAAAATGATAACGATGCCCTAAAGAAAAGCTATCAATCAGGCTATGCGTGACCTGGATTTTGCAAATGTATTAGGGGTCATAGTCCCATTCAGACTGATGTCAGTTGGAGCTTAGCAATATCCTTTAGTACTACATTGATGGACCTCTGAATTCTGTACATTCCTCCCAGATACAGGACCAGGATCTGCTTGAAACCTCAGGGAACTGACGAGCTTACTGCAGAGAGAGGTCTAATAGAAGATGAAGGGTGGAGTGAGCCTACTAGAAATGTCAGAGTTAGGTGTTGGGGCTCATTTGGCTTCAACAGCAGTAGACCTAGGTCACCAGATCACTTACTAAGACTGCCCCTAAAATATTTAGAATCTGAAAGAAATACCTTCTAGAGAACAGAGAGATGTTTCAGCCAGCAAAGTATGTGCAGTGAAGACATGAAGACCTGAGTTCTACCCTAGCACCTATGTGAAAAGCTTGGTGTCAAGGCTGTATATCATTATTCCCAGTGCTGGGTTCAGGGAGGCAGTAGATGCCTGGAGCTCTAGCTAGCCAGTCTAGCCAAATTGGGAAGCTCCAGGTTAAGTAAGAGATTTTAAAAACAGTAAGATGAATGGTGAATGAGGAAAAAACACGAACACATGTATCTATCCCCACACACACATCCACATCCCACACACACATATACATACATTCACATACATCTACACCACAGACATACACTCACACACACATCCACACCATACAAACACACAGACACATCCACACACTCCCACACCAAACACACATCCATACTACTACACACATCCACACCACACACACACATATTCACACACTCATACACATATACACACACACACCACAGACACATTCATACTATACGCCATCCACAGCACATCCACACACTCACACACATCCACACCACTCACTAACACACACACATCCACTTTACTCACACATATCTATACGACATACCCATCCACACCACACATATATACACACATATACACACCACACACATACATAGAAACACACATCAACACCACATACGCATAGTTACACACACCCACACCACACATACACTCACACACACAAGCATCCATAACACACACACATCCACTCCACCCACACACATCTATACCACACACATACATACTACACACACCCATCCACACCACAAACATATACATATATACTACACACACACACATCCACACCACAAACACATACATACACACTACACACACACAGTCTCTCACACACACACCTCCACACCACACACACATTCACAGAACACAAACACACATTCATACCACATACACACACATAGACAAGAAAAATACCCATTAGATTATACCTATTATAAAATATGTCTAATTTAGGGGAAAATATAAATCAGGCTCCATTAGAGACTTGCACCTTAAAGCTTTTCGGCTTGCACAGAGACTTTCAAACACTACCAACTACACTGGTGTGGATGAAATGCTAAGTTTGTGCAGCTTTGAAAATTGTTAAGAATTTTAGTCCAAGGAATCATAATTGAAATGCAATTGGTGTGTGGGTTCATTTACAATAATTCTGTTTCCTGGTTAATAGGCCTCCAACCTTAAATAATGCAACCCTAAATCTGTCTTTGCACCTACAATTAATTATGTAGCTTAAACAATTGACTTCAGATCTCTGAGAGAAGATTTTGTAAATACAATAACAGCCGTCGCTGGCTGGTATGGTGGCTCCAGCATTCAGGAGGCTGAGGGAAGAGTTTCTGAAGTTTAAGAATGAGCTGGGCTACCTAGAAAGATCCTATCTCAAAAACAAAATACACAAACAAGAAACCAGGGGCAGAAGAGAGAACTCCAAGGTTAAGAGCATTGTCTGCTCTTCCAGAGGATGCAGGCTCAATTCCCAGAACCCACATAAGGGGCTCACAACCCCCTGTAATTCCCGTTCTGAGGGGCACAACTCTCCCTTCTGGGCTCTGTGGGCATGTGAATGTGGTACACAGGTGAGCATGTGACTGGAACACTCATACACATTAAACAAACAAAGGCAAGAAAACACCACTGAATTGTTTTAATCTGGAAACTCTCAATGCTGATTTCTTTGCCATACAGAGCAATTGACTAGGCAAGGGCTCTGCTACTAAACTACATCCCCATAGTTTATTACTTTCCATTTTACTTGTCTTTATCTTAAGACAGGGTCTCACTAAGTTGCCTAAGCTGCCCTTGATCTCACCCTGCAGCCTTACACTTGGAAGCTTACATCCTGTGCTAAGAATTGTCTGCACATTGTTTGGATGTGCAATTTCTCAAAGTTCTTTCTATATTTACTCCAATAAAGGGAAAGACTTTGCATTTTCCCAGAACTAAACAAGAGAATAGAGTTGAATGACTTTTTTTCTTTTCAATACTTTGCAAACTTACACTAGAAAATGAAGCCCTAGACCGTGTCAATAAAGAATATTGACAACATTAATAATGATGGCAATGATGGTAATGATGAATTATCATAATGTTCTTCTTCTAATGAAGCCCAGTGATAAGGCCTCTTTTCCAAGAGCAGGTTTCCACAATCAGAGAAGAGCTCTCCTCCCTTCTCACCTCTGCTTCAGAGAGGAACAAATACCACTAATGTCCTCCTCACCAGGGGAAAGCCACACTGGCCTATTCAATGACCAATTAGAATAAATTGTAAATTAGAACAAATAGGATAGGTAATACAAAAATCAAAAGCTCTCCAAAGAAATGGAACAAAAAGCTGAATAGATAAGCTTAACACATCATTGTTTGTGGGGGAAAATGATGAAATTATCATCAAAATATTCTTACAATTTGAAAAGAAAGATAAATTTTTGTGTAAAAAGATTTCATAAGGAAGAAAACTACCTAGAAAAGTAAGACTTCTAGGATTAGCATTAGTTTTTATCAAAGGCTATTGGTGTTTTTCCATTAAGAGACAAAATGATGTTTTTTGTGTGTCTCACACAACTAGTCAATCAGGCTTTGTCGAGCTAGCCCATATTTACCGGAATGTTTACATGAGGATTTGAACATTAACACTCTGTCGACTGTGTCTCTGAGAGCTCTCTGATCACCCAGGGTCTGAACCATTGAGGTAAAAGGCGTTCTTTCCTTAAAAGCAATTGCAGAGAGACAGGCTGGCTGCATAAATACTATGAATTGAGACCAAAATTCAGATCCCAAACCTGTGTCCCCGTGCTTGCCATATGAACTGTTGTGGGTAAGGTGTCTCCACACTGGGTGGCACAGGTCCCTGGAATGCAGGGGGTCTTCATTTTGCCAGTGTAGCTTTCAGACAACCCCTTCCTTCTTTTATTGATTTGTTTTCTCCAGTCTCTCTTCTCCTTCTTTTGTTTCCTTATCATAGCTTCAGGTTATTACGTGCAAGTATTGATAGGGATGGATGGTTCTGGTCGATGGCTAGCTAATGCATCCCTAATCCTGCTATTGTTACAGAGTTATGCTTTACTCTGCTCTCTGGTGGGGGAAAGGAGCAAAGCTGTTGATCCTAGTTTTATTTGTCACAAACCCATCCATCAATCAAGCGCACACACGTCTGAATGCCGAATGACATGTGGGTCTCAGCTGAAAAAACTCGATAACACTGTGTTGTCAGGCCTCTTACTCTTTTTTTTTTTTTTTTACTAAGAAATACATTTGACTGAAATAGATAAGCAAGCACTATGGAAGGCATGAAGAGAGAGTGGCATGTAGGCAGAAAAGGGTGTGTGTCTTTGGTATTAATGATACCTATGAGTAAATAAAACAGGAGGGGCACCTACCCTGGAGACATACGGCACCCTGAGGCAAGGCTGTGCTTAAGGGTTGTCACTGTATGATTACTTCTGACTTTCGGATGTTAGCTAGCCATTTCATGGTTAGCTGTCCTGGTTAAAATGAATGTCACTTGGTAAAGATAGGTGATGCTGAGACAGAACAACGTAAACAGACCCCATTTGTCAAGTACGGTAGAAAAATGTCATGAAATACGCCTGTGTATGCATGAACTCACATGTTCACAAGTGTCTGCTGTTACGAGGTAAAGCATTGGGATGGAGTGAAGCTTTAATTATTTTAAACTGGGAATATATATGCATGTCATCTTAATAGTGAGGTAACTTATAATTACAGACTCAAAAACAGATTGCACGGGTCCCCGCTATTCAACTTACTAAATTAGGTACTTTAATACATTACGAAAGCCTGTCTTTTCTGTTATATCCAATATTCTATTCGTAGTTATTTCAAGATAATTGCATTTGGAAACAGTTAAAACATTTTTAAAAAACCAAAACTGGTATAATATAATTTTAGAAGCGAAATTAATCAACAAATCAGAACATTTTTAAAGCTGCTTTATTCCTTTGTCATATATGAGAGAAGTGTCTTTTAAATGACCTTAAACAGCCCATTAAGAAAGCAACAAAAAGAGGGTCGTGGACTGGAGGACACAGACACCATTTGTAACCTTGAGTGTCCTGTGCCATAAGACTCAGCCTTCCCCCCTGTTCCTAGACTAACAGGGGCTGGAAAACAGATAAATCAATGCAGGGGGCTTTGGGTCTGCTGGGCAGTTCTATGCATTCACCTTTCACGTTAGCCCTGCCCTCCACTCTGTAGAAGCTGCTGCGAGGAGGAGCTGCCCAGCAGTAGAAATGCTTCCGGCTGACTTTTGGCTTCAATAGTTTTAACAGAACTAGAGTTGAATCCACAATTCAGCAGCTTGACTAGTTGTACCTGCTCAGATCCCTAACCCTAGAGTGACTCATGAAATTAAATGTAAACTCCCCGGTTTGAAATCATGGTGGGAGACAGACAGAGAAAGAAAAGAAAGGGAGGGAGGGAAGGGAAGGGATCAAGTTTAACTTCCTATTCTCTTTACTTTATGGTTTTATTTCTCTTGTTTATATAATATCTTTAGTTTTTGTTTGTTGAGGCTTTGGGGAGTTGTTTTGTTGTTGGTTTTGTTTGCTCGCTGGCTGGGTTGCTTTGGAGACAGAGTCTCACTAGATAGCCTAGGCTAGCCTGAGACTCTCCTGTATAGGCCAGCATGGTTGAGAACTCTCGGAGATCTACCTGCCTCTGCTTCATGGATGCTGGGATTAAAGGTGTGTGCTACCACACCTGGCTATATAACACCTTTAAAAAGATATTCTATACCAAGCTCAGTGGGGTGGCATGTGCCTGGAATTCTAGTACTCAAGGGACTAATAAGTTTGAGGCCAGCCTGGACTACCTATCAAAATGCTGCCTCAAAAAACAAAGACAAGTGGGTTGAGAGTGTCGGTCAGTTAGTGACTGTTTGCCTAGAATGCCTAGAGCCCTGAGTTTGATCGCTGAAATGTATAAACCAATCACAGCCTTGCACACTTATAGTTCCAGCACCCAGAAAGTGCAGAAGGACCAGAGGCTTACAGTTACTCATGGTTTTCAGCATGTCTTGCTTTACTTCACAGTGATGTGGAGGCTGCTAGGATCCTGATTCTGTTTTTATAGATCATCTGAAGATATCATAGGGGTTCAGTAATGATTCAAGTATTTCAGGGGTAACTGTCCCTCTTGATACCACCTACCACTTATACCACACACCTCCCACACAAAAAACACATATACACATAATACGCACACACATATGCATGTGGCAAACACAATACACACAAACACATCACAAATACACTACATATACACACACACACTATGCCACACACCACATACTCACCATATACATACATACACACACACTCCATATACACCATAC
This sequence comes from Lophiomys imhausi, assembly GCA_907164525.1. Taxonomy (NCBI): domain Eukaryota; kingdom Metazoa; phylum Chordata; class Mammalia; order Rodentia; family Muridae; genus Lophiomys; species Lophiomys imhausi. The sequence goes on from CAJQZJ010032527.1 coordinate 907,681, forward strand.
ATATACCACACATACCCCACACACCACATATACACTGCACCTATACATACATACATGCCACACACATACAACATATACACCACACAATCCACACTTACACCATATATACACACCACACACACATACCATAAATGGCACACTCCACTCACACATATAGTGCACATACCATATACACACAGTTTAGTGACTTTTCACTTTAGGAAGTTTTTAGTGATCATCCTATTTCTCTGTCAGTGTGTTTTTCTATGTGTTCATCTAATTAAAAGCATGCCTGCTCTTGCCTCCCCTTCATCTCAGTGAAGTCTGTCGTAATTTTGAGTTAGTTTGTGTCACCTATCTTTCTCCAGGATAAGCTTCTCTCAATGGGATAAGCTCCTTTTTCCACCTTCCATTTTCCTGCAAATGGAGTAATTTCAGTATTTATGGCTGAATAAGACATTACATTTTTATGGCATATAGTGTTTGCATATGTATATAAACATTGTTTTCTTCAACTTGTATGATTTCATGTCTTGGCTATTGTAAACAAAGCTGGGGTAAAGTAGGTAGTCATGTATCACTTTCACATGCTGACCTCCTACCCAGGAATGGAATTCTGGGACTTATGGTAGATAAGTTGTTGAGCCCCAATTCTTGTGGCTACTGAGTTAGTCTGTTATAAGGTTGTATCTTTAAACAAAGTCCAAAACATTCCCTCGAACAGCTAAAACTCTAGAACCATTAAGGAAAGGGGGTGCAATGGTTTTACACAAAACAGCCCTTTAAAGTGGACTAAAGAAAAATATTTCTCCGATGTATAGATTAAAAACTTGAAGTAATAATGTTAGTGTAAGTTTATACAATGTGTTTGTTTCTAGCTTTACCCTTTAACCCAGCTATCACCCAATTAATTCAGACTATTATTTATTTGTTAAACAGGCTTCACAACACAAAAACTGAGAAGTTATTACTCTATTCTTTTTTTTATAAGTACTTTATTTTTTTTTCTTCAAGTTACATCTCAGTCACAAACCCTTCCCTATTCCCCCTTCCTGTCCCACCCTTCCACCCTCTTCCCCCCCCCCCAACAGTTTCTCTTTTCATTCCAACAAATGGTTCTTTCTCTTATAACAGTAAATTCTATACAAAACAGCAGAATTAAATATGCCACATTTATGAGAGTTAAATGGCCCAGTATACCTTCCCAATGTCCAGTTCATACATATTTGGCCCCTGACTTTAACCTTCTAACCATCTCCATGAGTTTAAAGTTCTATAACTGACTTAGTTTTCATACTAACTTGCATCACTATTATAACCATCTTCTTAGATCTAGAATGCCCTCTTGATTCCTAAACAACTCAAAATTTAGCTATGAGACTCAAGCTGTCTATTCTTCAACAACCTCAGAGAGCTGAGAAGGATAAATATATCTGATTATATAGGAAGTGCAGGGCCTGCAGCTTCCAATACTAAGAAATGACAAACCAGTGACTACCTGGACAGTTCCCATTTTCTCTCCATACATTACAGCATCAGTCTTCAGCCTTTTGGTCCTGTTTCTCTGACAGACATTT
>CAJQZJ010032527.1:910644-949169 GCA_907164525.1 Lophiomys imhausi
AAGAAGAAGAAGAAGAAGAAGAAGAAGAAGAAGAAGAAGAAGAAGAAGAAGAAGAAGGCGGCTAGCATAGAGCCACCTGGGAATGCAATGCTCTGGGAATTAGTTCAGGTTTATTTTTGTTGTTGTTGTTGTTCTATGTATGGGTGTTTTGCTTGCATATATATATCTGTGTACCATGTGCAGGCAGTGCCCACAGAGGCCAAAAGAGAGTGGTGGATCCCCTGGGAACTGGAGTAATGAATAATGTGAGCCATGTGTCAGTGATGTGTCCCCTGCAAGAGCAGCATGTGCTCTTAGCCTCTGAACCATATTGCAATCCCTCCACTCTAGGAATTTAAATAAACAAAATGCTCTCATACACACAGCTTCTGTGGATGTAAATGAGATAGAGCAAGAAGACATGGATGCCTCTATCTAACAGGGTGGTCGCAGGCAAGAGTACGGCCCAGTGCAGTTCACATAATTTAACATGAACTTAAGAATTGGCAAGCAATATCGTAACATAAATTTAAAGAAAAATCATTGTGGAGAAGTTAAATAGCATCTCATAGAAAATAACCCATACCTTAGAGATACCCACCTTCCAGAGATTAAGCCCCAGAAATTATCATTGATACTGTCACTGTGAAGCAACATTCAACATAGTAGTTTGCACATAACAAGGAGGGGACTAGACTCTCAGACAAAGAAAATTAAAAAATAGACTGTGATAGTTCTACATACTAGAATACTATGTGGCTATTATGATAGCAATGTTGGTTTTAACCTCTGTGTGTGTATTAAGTACTAGGAACTGAACCCAGGGCTGTATAGGTGCTAACCGAGCACTCTACCATTGAGCTGTGTCCTCAGCCTTAGTTGTTAACCTTTATTAAGTTTTCTAAATGCATTATTTCCTTCAGTTCACTGAAAAATGATTTGAAGTATTTAAAGATCTGGAACTGGCAAAGTGAAGCCCCCACAACACACAGGTCAGCACTGCTAAGCTGGGGCTCTTGGATCCGTGTGTGCTGACACAGAAAGATGTTAATAAAGCTCCCATATAAAGAAATTGATATGGCTCAGTGGGTAAAGAGCCTGCTGAGGAAGCCTGATCACCTGAGTTCAATCCCTGGGACCTACAAAAAGGTAGGAGGAGAGAAGTGATCCCAAGCAGCTGTCCTCTGACCTCTGAATGAACTCTGAGCATATGTGCCCATAAGCACACAATGATAAATTAATTTAAGGAAATCTTTAGCAACAAGGCAGGTAAAGAACACAGGTAGGGGATGTTCACCACCCCTGCTTCCTCCATGCATGTGAACTGTGTGTTTTCTACCTTCTTTTGATTGCATTATATATTCTCCTTTTTTATCAGCAAGAGGTATATTATATATATATATATACATGAACTTTTGAAAATAAGCTAAATATAGTATAAAATAATGTTGGAATTTAGAACAATAAATAATTTTTGTCATTATAACAAAGATGGGATCCAGGATTGAATGAATAAGAATGGGCTCATAGATTTGAATACTTAGTCCCTAGTTGGTGGAACTTTTTGGGAAGGATTAGGAGGTATGGCCATGCTGGAGGAGGTGTGTCATTCGGGGAGGGCTTTGAGGTTTCAAAAGCCCACCCCATTTCCTGTTAGCTCTGTCTTGTGTGTGTGGATCAAGATGTAAGTCCTCAGCAGCTGGCCTAGAGCCACAACGGCTTGTCTGCTGCAATGCTCCCCACCCTGACAGTCGTGGCGTCTCACCCTCTGGCAACATAAGCCTCAGGTAAAGCACTTTCTTTGATAAGTTGTCCTATTATGATATCTTACCCCAGCATTAGAAAAGTAATTAACACAGATGGGTACTGGAAAGGTAGTATGCTGAGGCTTGCTATGCCTCGGTAGTAGCCATATATCAGGCACTAGAAGATGTTATGAGTCAGAACATGGGAAGGCTGCCCTTTATAGTGGTGAAAACTCAGTAAACTGGCTGAAATGTTCCAAATGCTCTTTTGTCCTATATGGTAGCTCTCGCCTGTGATCCCAACTCTCCACTCATGAGGCTGAGGCAGGAGAATTGTAATAGGTACCAGGCCAGCCAGAGCTACACAACAATAAACAAACAAACAAACAAATATATAATAAATAAATAATCAGTTAAAATTAAAACATAGAATAAAGCTGATCTCTTTCCAGGGCCTAATTACCCAGCATCTCAGGTTCTGCTTTCAAGCATTTGGAGTTTCAGTCTGTTCACATAAATTACAGGTTCCTTGACAGAAAGAACGAACAGGGCAAGCTACTGTATCCCTATTGTGTGCATCTTTCCAAAGAGCATCCTTAGAAGCATGTTCTTTTCAGCAATGCCACCCTGGGGGAACCCCCTGGGCTGGTGGGCTGAGCCTGCCAGTCCAATGAATGGAATGTGCCCTTGTCACTTTGGGAGATATACAGCTCTGCAGACAAAGTCACCATGGAGCCCAGCCCCCAACCTGCCACAGTCCTATCAAGCATACTCACACTGGTTTGGTTTATTTTTTTCCTCTGCATTGTTTTTTGTTTTTGTTTTTGTTTGTTTTTTTCCTTAAGAAAAAAAGAAAGAAAGAAAGAAAAAAAAAAGTAGAGTCATGTTAAAGTGGGTATCAGCGGTCTAGGGGTGTAGCTCGACGATAGTGCGCACAAAGCCTTAGGACCCATCCTCAGTGACATGTAAACCAGGCCTGGTGGTTGCACACACTGGTAATGCTAGCACTCACATGGCAGAGTCCAGAGAACGAGGGGTTCAAGGCCAGCCTAGGTTACACGAAGCCCTGCATCAAAAAAGAAAGACAGAAAATATCAGCAAGGTTCAAAGGCTCTGTAGTCAGGTAACACAGGTCTCTCGGTGCAGAAGTGGTGAGCGAGCCCACAATGTCAAGGACTCTCTCAGGCCTACAGTCTGAATAGAAACTTGAGCTCGGGGCTCCTGGTTCCTCCGGGCATGTAGCTTTGGACCGGATGATACTTACTCATGCTTTTGGAGGGTAGAGAGGATTGTATGTACAACACAGTGGTTTTGCCCTGGGGACTATGACAAGGGGAGGTGAAGATAAGGCAGGTCCCACTGTTGTGGCTGAAGGTGGCAAGAGCTCCAACAGCCACAAGGGTCATTCTCCTCTCCCTTAAGCCTGTGTCCCTGTGGATGACAGGCCAATAGCCAAGGCTGTGCACTGGGAACAGAAGACAGTGCTGCAGGTGAATATTAAACAGCCTCTAGCCTAAAGGCACGTTTAAAACGTAGAATCAGGCAAAAAACAAGATAATTTGAATAAAGTGTGGTAAGCAATGGCCCATACTAGGGGTGACTGTTCTCAGGAGGAAGTGACACCTGCCGAGCAGGTGACATAGGTGTGGAAAAGATGGGTGGGGGAGGGGCTAACACAAACCAGGAGAGAGTGAATCCTCTGGCAGGCAGGGAGAGGAAATAAGGAGGAAGAGGAAAAAGAAGTGGGGAGAAAGAGGAGGGAAGGGAAAGTGAAGAGTAAGAAAAGGGCCAAGACAAGAAGGAGAGGAGGAAGGAGAGGAGGAATAAGTAAAGGAAAAGGAAAGAAGTAGAAGAGGAGGAAGAGGAAGCGGAGGAAGTGAGTAATGAGGAAAGCTGCTAGGGAAGCATAGGCATGTGTGCTCCCCACATACCACATTTAGATTTATGTATTTTAACAGGAAAATGCACCAGTTCATACAGAACCATTCACATCCATGAAGAATTTGTTGCAGAGAACAACTGGAGGGCATTTACCCAGTAACTCGTCTCAGAATTACATTCCTGTGAAACTGTTGGAAAAGCCAGCTATAAAATCATGCCAGAATTTATCATCTCTTTAGGAGGTCAAAACCCTTGGGCACACAAAACAGTACACCCGCACACCCGTGGGATAGTGGTGTCTATGCAGCAGCAGCTGGGAGAGCCTGTGCTCCCAAAGGAGCTGGCTGAAGCACCACAGGCTGATGGAGGAAAGATGAAAGGCAGAGGACAGTGATGGGTGTACAAGGTTGAGGGTGCCGGAGACCTGCATTCCCTCTGAACAGGCTTTGTAGCCTGCTGACCTCAAGACCCAGGTCACAGATCTCAAGGTTTTTCAGCTATTGCCCTAGAGCAAGGCTTCCCCAAGTACACACTTCCCATCCTCAGCTTACAGGCCCCTGGGAGCACTTAGAATTGGGAACTCCCAGCCGGGCGGTGGTGGCACACGCCTTTAATCCCAGCACTTGGGAGGCAGAGGCAGGCGGATCTTTGTGAGTTCGAGGCCAGCCCGGTCTACAAAGTGAGTCCAGGACAGCCAAGGATACACAGAGAAACCCTGTCTCGAAAAAAAAACCAAAAAAAAAAAAGAATTGGGAACTCCCATCCTGCTGAGTTTGAATCTCTAGGGACAAGGATCAGAACGAACTGTTGTAATGAACTTACTAGACATTCCTCTGGAAAATTCAAGGATCTGAACCTGGGCCAATGACACACATGACTTGGGCGCCAGCTGTATACACTGTGCACCTGTGTATACAGAGAAGATGCTGATTAAATAAATGTCCACTGGCTGAACAGCTGCAATTTTGAGCCACCTCCCACACCCTTTGGAACAGAGAACAGAACTTGCCTTGAAACCAAACATTTCTTTCATTTCAGCCAAAGCGCCCTCTGGTCCCACTTTAAAGAGGTCTTGGCGCTCAAAGTGGTCAGGGGGCCTTTCCTAGCAGAGTAGAGCAGAGGGGCAAGGACGTGCCAGAAAGCACATTTCCACAACTGGTGTTCATGGGGATAAGTTCTAATTTTAAGTCCTCCTCTCAACATCAGATCACTACTTGGCTGCCTCAGTATCCCCAGAAGAGCCATGGTAAATGGTTTATGCATGCATGCCCGCAGTTCCATGGAAACATATAGTCTTGCTGATCCAATAAGAAATGGCATGTACGGCTGCCTTACCAACATATCTCTAAAGCTTCCTCTCCTTTAGTCTCAGGTACTTTTTTGGGGTCACACTTGACAAGAAATACAAGTTATTAAATTAAAAACAAATAATTTTTTGTAGGAAGTGGCACTGGAATTCAGTGATAGAATATAACAGTGGAGGGCTAAGACTTTGTCTAGACCGGTAACTGCTCCCCTGGCATTCACAAAGCCCTTGATTCAATCCCCAGCACCAAATAAACACGGTGCCACGTGCCTGTAATTTTAGTATTGAAAGGTAGAGGCAGGAGAATCAGGAGTCCAGGATCAGGGAAATTTGAGCCCAGAGCAAGGTACAGACACTCTGTCCAAAACTTTGGTTGGTTGATTTGTTTGTCTGTCTGTTTTGTTGCTGTTGTTTGGTAGGTTGCTCCATTGGGTTTTGCACAGGTACTTGAGATTCTGTGGTGCTGTTTCTGATTTACAGCTAATGATTAGACATTGGAGCATATAAAAGCATGTTCTCTGAATAATCTTTTAGGAAGTGTTAAGAAAACATACCTGCAGCTCAATGTACCAAACCCTGAACTCAATGCAATCCATACAGTGGCCCCATGACCAGCAGCCCTCAGTGAGCTGCTCAGTTAAGTTCTCTGACACTGATGCGCTACGTTTGGTATGCCTAGAATTTCCCAATGTTAATAAGGCATATGTCCTACCTCTTCCTCCTGGGCTTTTTTCCACAGAGCTCCTCTCTGCTCTGTCTACTCTCCTTTCTCTACCTCATGCTCCCAGCTGTACATCCTTGACCCTGAAGTGTCTGGTTTTCATGAGCTAGTATCATCTTCCACAAAGACAAAGAAATATGCGCAGATATTTTGCTTAAGGGGGGAAATACCTCCTTTGATGGCAGCACTGACCAATGACCATGTCCCCTGAACAGAAAATAATTAATTTTAAGTCTGTCTTCAACTTTCAAGGAGGGGACAATTCTTCAACCCCGTTTCTCTCTGGGGTGAACTCAGAGACCACAGTAGCTTTTTTTCTTTTTTCCCAGAATGACAGGTGTAGACAACATTAACTCCATTAGCTGTCAGGAACCAACTCACAAAGTGGTGGTTGGGTAGGTTGATCTCTAGAACATTCACAGAACATCGGGAGAAGGAAGAAAAGCTGACATGGGTTAAGTTTCTCTTTCCTTCCCTCCTTTGCTTTCCATCATGAGTTCAATACTCTGTATTTTGGAATGTTCTACAGCTTATAATAATAAAAATCATGGGATCTCAGCTCAGTCTTTCAATAGATGAGAGGTATACCAAAAGGAAGTGTTGGAGAGGTGTTTTATAATTTTTAAGATATAAGTATAGGGTAGCTCAAAAAGAGAGCTCAGCTCAGTGGTTAAGTGCTTATACAGTTCGCAGGACCTGTCAGGCAGCTCACAGCTGCTGGAGATTCAGCACCCTCTTCTGGCCTCCATGGGCAGTGCACTTTTGTGCACAGACTCCACATATACACACAGACAAATATATACATAACTTAAATTTGTGAAAGTATTTTTTTAAGCTTTAAATCCTAATAGTTATTATAACCAAGAATAGGTAAAGCTCTGGTTATGATTCTCACATGGGAACTCTCTCTCTCCCCCTTCTCTCCCTTTCTCCCTCCCTCTTTCTCTCTCCTCCCTACCTGGTGCTTATGGATCAATATATAAACTCTCAGCTACCACCCCAGCACCATGCCCACCTGCCTTCTGCCATGCTCCCTACCACAATGGTTATGAACTCTAACCCTCTGGAACCATGCCCACTAAATTAAATGTTTTCCTTTTTATAAGTTGCCTGGATTGTGGTGTTTTAGCTCGGCAGTAGAAAAGTAACTAGCACCACATGCCTCCATGAACTCATATAGAAAAGCTCTCTAAAATATTATGTTAAGTTTTAAAGGAACCAATTAGAGCTGGAGATGTAGCCCAATGGTAGAGTGTGTATTTGCCATATACCACAAGGCCCTAAATTCTAGCCCAAATACCACACACACCACCACCACCACCACCACCACCACCACCACCACCACCACCACCGTAGAAAACTACACAAGAGAAAATGACCTCCCTGTGAGGAGAGATACAAGGTGAATGAGAGGGAGAAGAGAAGGAAGAGAGGGAAAACTTTGAATGTGTTTCGGATTTTGAGTGGCAGAAAATAGACTGTTGAGTTAGATCAAGATGACTAATGTGGCTGAAGACTCAAAAAGTGCAGTTAAAATTCAAAAGCTGTCTAATCTTTTTATAAATATTTTTAGAACAGGAGCAACAAGTTTCACAAAAAAAGTCAAGTCAGCAATGAAACCCTTTGACTATATATGTAATATGTATGATGAAAGGCAATGCTGGTGTTCGGGAGAGAGACATGAGGACTGCTACAAGTTCAAGATCCACCTAAGCTACGTAGGGAGACTCTGTCTTGAAAATTAAATCAGAAGTTGGGTGTTGGGGCACACCTCGTTTTTTAAAAATAATTTATTTTAATTTCATGAGCATTGATGTTTTGTCTGAATGTATGTCTGTGTGAGGGTGCTGGATCACCTGGAACTGGAGTTAGAGACAGTTGTGAACTGCCATGTGGGTGCTGGGAACTGAACCCAGGTCATCTGGAAAAGCAGCCTGTGCTCTTAACCACTGAGCCATCTCTCCAGCCTGGGGGGGTCACATTCCTTTAGCCTCAGCACGGCTGGGGCAGGAGTAGGCTGGTCTCTATGGTGTGAGACCAGCCTGATCTGATCTACATAGTGAGTTCCAGGACAGCCAAAGCTACATAGTAAAGCCCTGTCTCAGAAAGAAAATGGGAAAGCAGTTCCATTTTTACCTTTCACACAGTTGTAACCATGTCATTATTGTGGATCTGATCAATTAGGCGAATAATCATCATTAGATGATTATTAGAGAATAATGATTGTCTTAACCATTTAGGGGGTGCCTATAAAGAATCAAAAATGAATAGGTTGTTTTTTTTTTTCTTCTAGTATTGAATAAAGCAGACATCATCTCTGACCTCCTGGATGGTTCTGGTACTTCAGCTATTAATGACCAAAAAATAAAAAGTAAAAAATCCCCCTTAGCATGGTACTTGCAGCACTCAATAGCTGCTTTCCCAGCTTCGCAAAACAGTAAACAGTCAAATGAAAACAGCTGGGGCAGCTGGAAATGATTTAATGTTACATGAAAAAGCCCTGGGGCTTACATTGCTTATTCTCTCTAAACATGAGTAAATTCTGTTTCAGTGGGATATGTAGACCCAATGTGGACTGCCTCCACTTCAGCTAATTTTCCTCCCTCACAACAGCCTTCCTGAGTCCAGAAGAGGAAAAAAACTGGAGAGCCTTCAGCAAGATTCAAGATTCGGTAATTAGCAGTTGGATTAAATGATAGATGTCTGCCTATAAGCTGCACTCTATTTTAGGGAGTTTTGAAGATGTGGCTGAACACTTGTGGGAAAATGACCGCCCAGTCCTTGTAACACCTCATTAGCATACTTGTTCTGTTTGAGTGTAGCCATGCAATTGTACATCTCTCCAAACTACAAAGTGCACTCTGGCAGAAAGGGACGTGGAAGAGAAGGTTCAAAGTACTGGGAGTAGAGAACAGAGGGGGGAAGCTGCTGAGAACAGCTTCAGCCTGAGGAGCCTCCTTCACTCGTGAGAGATGTCTCACTCAAGACACAAGATGTTCTACCAAGACAGCAAGAGTCCAGGCTGAAGATGAGGGAACAGACCTGGGGCTGGTGATGTCACCTCACAGACCTCTGGCGACCCACAGGGAGATTCACGGAGGTCCCCTTCCTGAGGGGTCGGATCGTTCGTGGACAAAGAGGCAGTTAGTTACAAAAAAACACCAAGAACATGAGTGGATCCAGCAGTACAGACATGGAATTCCAGCTACTTCAGGGGCCATGGCAGAAGGAAGATCACAAGTTCAAGGCCAACCTGGGCAACACAGTGATAGTCTGTCTCAAAACATGTTACAAGGGCTGAGGTTGTAGTGCCACCATTCAGTCCCAAGTTCCACAAGGAAGAAAACAAAGAGGGAGAAAGTTGTCAAACCCCACTACTCTCAGTGCTCACAGTTGATAAATAAAGTACATTTCTAGCTTTTTTTTTTCTCCAGGAATTTTATAAACAATTGCTATATAGTTACACTTAGCAGGTATGCACAAGTTTCCCCTCACTAGCCCTATAGAGGAACAATATAGACTCTAAAAACCTGGATTTATCTGCTGAATTAATGAGAGATTTTTAAATGTGTTCTAGACCTTCAAACAACACATGGGAAAGGGAACAGGCCTAGTCCTATGCAACATGACACTTTTTTCACGTCTCCATTTTTATAAATTTTTTAAATTTTATTTTGTTTGAGTTAAGAGTCTCATCAAGCCCAGGTCAGCCTTGAAGTCCTGATCTCTGGCCTCCAGCTCCCAGGTGTGAGGAGGACAGGTGACCGCCACCCAAACTGCTTAGATTCGCTGTGTTTCTTTCCACTTGCAGAGTGGTGGCTGCGATCTGTAGCAACTGTGTGTCACTGGCTTAATCCATAAAGAATTCCATCCTGCCTCACGGTTTTGAAGACCACACACTCTGAAAGACCCAGCACACACCAAGCCAATCACTGGTGAGTGGGGTACCTCACACACTGACAAGAAAGGAGCTGATGAGGGTACAGCTGGAGTGTCCCCCACAGCATATCCACACTGCATGCCAAATACTCTGACTAGAATCAGAGGTTCATCCAAACTTAAGTCACCAAGATAACCAGGCAAGTCCTGTAGGTCCTTAGAATAGTATCTCCACACAAACCAAGTCGTGTGAACTAAAATAAAGAGAACAGGAAGCTAGCTCTTGGCATGTTTCAGAAGGCCAATCTGGCAGGGCACATGGTACACACCTAGTATCCCACACAGCACTCAGAAGGCTGAGGTGGGAACACACTCTGCTAGAACTATAATTTCTAGCCCAGCCTGGGTTACAATATGAGACATTTTCTGGTTGTTTGGTTTGTTTGTTTGTTTTCTATTTTTTGTTTATTGAAAATAGATATTTTTTTCATATAATATATTCTGATTACAGTTCGCCCCCCCCCCCCACCAATCTTCTGAGTTTCTCCGCACCTCCCTTTCTGTCTCTTGTTAGGAAACAAACAGGCATCTAAATAACAATAGTAAAATAAAATATAAAACACAAACAGACAAAACAGAAGAAAAAGAGCCAAAGAAAAATATAGACACACACATTTGCACGTACAGAAATCCCGTAAAACACAAAACCAGAAGCTATAATATATTTGTAAATGACCCGTAAGGTTTTAAAAAATACACTATAACACAATATTGTAAGACAAAGAACCAAGGAATTTCTAAGGATGCCACTGAGTTTGATTTTTGTTGGCCTTCTTCTGCTGGGCATGAGGCCTGCCCTTAAGAGTGGTTTGTATCCCCTGTGAGACTCTGTTGGAGAAAACTAATTTTTCATTTGTAAGTGGTTATCAATAGGACATAGCTTTTGGGTTAGGGATGGGGACTTGTGTCCACTTCTTCTCTCAGAACTGGGACCCTATCTGGTGCAGACTTCTGCAGGCCCTGTGCATGCTTCCACAGTCTCAGTGAGTTCATACATGTATCAGCCATGATGTGTCTAGAAGGCCCTTGGAGTCCCCCATCTCTTCTGGCTCTTACAATCTTTCTGCCCTCTCTTCCACAGAGTTTCCTGAGCCCTGAGGGAAGGGATTTGATGAAGACATCCAGTTTAGGGTGTGAGGAGGATAGGTGACCGCCACCCAAACTGCTTAGATTCACTGTGTTTCTTTCCACTTGCAGAGTGGTGGCTGCAATCTGTAGCAACTAAATGTTTCCAAGTTTCTCACTCTTTGCACATTGCCCATCCATGGGTCTCTCTGTATGTGTTCCCTTCTACTGCAGGAGGAAGCTTCTCTGAGAATGGCTGAGCAAGGCACTGATCTGTGAGTGCAGCAGAATGTGTCATTAGTGGTCTTTTGTTTTGCTTCATTTTTGTTATGTTTAGCAGTGAGATGTTGTCTTAAAAAATGAAAATCTAATCTGACCACATAACTTAATGTATTTTATTATCTTTTGCTCCTTACCAGATTTTGACTACTAGATGAGCTCTTTTGATAAATATGAGCTACCTAAAACTAAACCTGAGGAGCTGGGGAGATGGCTCAGTGTGTAAGAGAGCTTTTTGGACCTGGGTTCCAATCTCAAGCACCCACATACAAGTCCAGCATGTCTATGAGAGCCTGTAACCACAGAGCTGGGGTATGGAAATGGGCAAATTCCAGGAGCTCACTAGCCAACCAACCTAGCTATTATGCAGTTTGAAATTCACTGGGAGGCCCTGTCTCAAAAAATAAGACAGGAAGTGATAGAAGGAGACCCCCCTCCATGTACTCCTCCATCCTCCACATGCATGAATATGAGTGAATGTATCCACCTACACATGCACATATACCACACACAAAAAAAAAATAATTAATTACATTTAAAATATAAAGATGAGCCGGGCGATGGTGGCACATGCCTTTAATCCCAGCACTTGGGAGGCAGAGGCAGGCGGATCTTTGTGAGTTCGAGGCCAGCCTGGTCTACAAAGTGAGTCCAGGACAGCCAAAGATACACAGAGAAACCCTGTCTTGAAAAACCAAAAAAATAAAAAATAAAATAAAATATAAAGATGGGCCCAATACAACAAAATTTAGTGCATCAATAAGATCTTGAAACATAGTCTTTTAGTTTATTTTGAGACAGGGCCTTTTTAGGTAGACCACTATATAGACGAGACTGGTCTCAAACTCACAGAGATCCACTTGCCTATGCTGGGATTAAAGGAGTATGTCACTATACCCAGATTAAAAAATAGTCTTTATAAAATGAAATTATCAAGATTATCCTGGGAATCACTTCCCGATATTATTATTGGCAATTTTAAGGAGCTAATAGTGATTTGGAGTTCATAAATATGTAAACGCAAGTGAGGTTCTTTCTGAAAATGGGAAGTTCAAGAAAGCTTTAGAACTGTTTGTTTTCATGTTGTTTTGTTCTCAGCTTGTTGATACAGGCTCTGGATGTGTTATCCCAGGATAGTCTAGGTGTGACCCATCATGCCTTGGGAGTCTCTAAGGAATTAAGATTTTTCTTATACTGTAAAAAAAATTATTTTTAAAATTAATGTATGCATAATTTTATGTGTGTGCTGCCAGTGGGAGTTTTCATGCAACACTTACACACAGGATCTTGTAGAAGTCAGAAGAGGGCTTCGGGTCCCCTGGGACTGGAGTGACAGGCACTTGTGAGGTACCGTGGGGGTGCTGGGAATGGAATACAGATCAAGTGCTCTTAACCACTGAGCCATCTCTCCAAGCCCTTAAATATAAATTCTACAGTCCCATAATAACACAAATTGTAGTGGCAGGAATATGAAATCCCAAACAAATAATTTTGAAATGTTACCACTAATATCATGAATGGTGGAACAATTGGTAGCAAATAAAATCATGCTGGTTTAAAAGAGCCCAGCATAGATGAAGCCCTGGCTTTAATTTACAGGACTAGAACAAAAAGAAAGGAAAGCCTTGGTGGGCAGAGCATGGTAGCCCACATCTTTAATCCAGTAATGGGGAGGCAAAGAGAGGTAGGTCTCTAGAAGTTCAAAGCCAACCTTGTCTACAAAGTGAGTTCAAGAACAGCCAGGGGTGCCGGGCGTGGTGGCACACGCCTTTAATCCCAGCACTTGGGAGGCAGAGGCAGGCGGATCACTGTGAGTTCGAGGCCAGCCTGGTCTACAAAGTGAGTCCAGGACAGCCAAAGCTGTTACACAGAGAAACCCTGTCTCAAAAAACCAAAAAAAAAAAAAAAAAAAAAAAAAAACAGCCAGGGCTACATAGAGAGATCCGGTCTCAACAGAACAAAACAAAACAAAAAAAATCTTACTATTACATCCAGAAGAAGCTTTAATAAAAATACTATTTTAGATTTATCTTATTTTATATGTGTGGGTGATTTGCCTGTATGTATGTATGTAAGTATGCATGTATGTATGAATGTATGTATGAATGTCCATTCACCATGTGCATGGCTAGTGGCTATGAGAGTCAGACATTGGATGCCCTGGAACTGGACTTATGGATGGTTGTGAGCCACCGTGTAAGTGCTGGGAACTGAACCAGGGACATCTGTAACAGCAGCAAGTGCTTCAAGTGCTCTTAACTGCTGAACCTGATAAGTATGTTAGAAATCAATGAATCTATCCCATTCCTCTCAGAGAGCAATTTGCAGGGGCTTCCAGCAGTTCTAAGACAGCTTGTTGGAGGTCTCCGCCATATGTGGGAACTGTAGAGACTTGATCTCAATCTCTATTCTTGGCACAGTGAACCCTGTGACTTCTCCCCTGCATCTGACTTGACTGTGCTCCCCAAAATAAACCCCAGGAGAAGACTTCACAAGCTCCTGAGGCATTGTCTGACTAACGAAAAGGCCTTTGACAAGAGTCCTCCCCTGAAGCTGCAGTTCTGCTGCCCCTAGGCCTAAGTGGGCAGCCATCTCTGTGCAGGATTCTCATTCCACAAATATTCCAGGACATTTTAGTCCTCCATGCATGACACAATCCATTCTCAGAAGTGTCTGTAAAATTTAACAGAGGCGGAAGTCGATTTTGAGCTCTCTGAGACTGCCTCTGACTTTCCTAGGCACGAGGGCTTACCTCTACTGCCCCAGACACAAAGTTTAATCTGGAATTAAACTCTGACAACCAGAGTTCATTCCCAGGACCCCATGAAGTGGAAAGAGAGAACCAACTCCCAAAAGTTGTCCCCGACCTTCACAGGTATATCATAGCATGTACTCTCATGTGCACACACAGATGATACATAGATAGATAGACAGATAGATAGATAGATAGATAGATAGATAGATACATAGATACATAGATACATAGATACATAGATACATAAATAGATACATAGATAGATGCATAGATACATAGATTGATAGATTGATAGATAGTAGATAGATGGATGGATGAATGGATGAATGGATGGACAGACAGACAGACAGATGTAATACCAGTAGTTTGATCTTATCAAATGGAATAAATTTAATAGCATGTTGACTTTGACTTTCTTAGTTATTAAAGTTAGGACTTCATAAGACAGTCATTTTTTACTGAGGGATAATTTAATGATGTAAGTGTAACACAAAAATAAATGACTATAATTATACCGTTTATAAATACACATTTTACTAACATCCTTTTTTTTCACCAGTGAAAGCTCTTCTAAAAGTTGGTAATGAATTGTTTGTTACCATATGTGCACGCCTGCAAACATGTAGGCAAAGCTGTGAAATGCTTCATCTTGCAAACACGTAGGCAAAGCTGTGAAATGCTTCATCCTGCAAACCAAGTCACATTTTGCCCTGTTTTCTCGTCGTCTGTCAGATATTTGATACTGTGTGATGAGCTGTGAACCTCTGTTGCCAATAGTTTTTTTTTAAAGGGAGATTAATGACAATTACAATGTACAGTAAAAGGAGTGTGTGATAATTTGTGTTAAACATGACAACTCATGGGAGAGTAATTAAGAAAATAATAAGGCGTCTTACTCTGTTAATAGTCACAGCACTAAATTTATTTCATGTTAAATATACATCTTGACTCGCAGGAGTCTAAGCTTCTGTGGGACTTGGTATATAATGTAAGCAATGATATAAGGAAACATTGGTGCTCTGGCATCAGTGGGTCAGCAGTAAGATCTAAGTTAAAAGTCTTCAGCTCAGCTTCTGTTTTCATGAGCACCAGAGATTTTAGTTAAATTTTCCGGCATATTGTTTATTCGGGGTAATACGAATGAATAGTCATGATTGGTCAAGGATAATGGGTTTAACTCTTAACCATGAAGACTTCATACAGATAAATGTCCACCCACATGGGATAGCTCTTCCTTAAGAAGTGCGTGTACGTGTGTGTGCATGTGTTGTAGAGCTGGGATTGAACTAGGGTCTTGAACATGCCAAGCAAGGCAGTGAGCTACATCGGTAGCCCTCTTCACTTTCTTTTCATAAACATGAACACCTACCCATGTTCCATTACTCAAACTAGTAGTGAAGCTTACTGCCAAAGTGTTTGCCTATCGTGCACAGAACTCTAGCTCCCATGGTCAGCACTAGAGGAAAAAATATAATGTAATCAAAACATTTTAAAATGTGGTGTTTTATACAGTGTGTAGAGATATAACTTGTCCTCCCCCTGCTCCCACCTGCAAGATCGCCTGTCCTCACAGACTCCTTTTACATGGACACACTGTTAGCTGGCCCATGCGATGGACAGCTAGTAGTTTCTAAGCTTTTAGTGATAAAAACAAATGCAAAAATTATCAGTTTGTTTCCATGTAATTTTACATATATTCACGCACAAGTCCAACTACAAGAAAAAAAGGCCTAGAAGCAGAATTTGAATGCTGTTTCTGAATTGCCCCACACAGGAGGTATAGCAGCTTATGTTCCTAAAACAATTGGCAGGATTCCCATTCCTCCTGAGTGTTGCCAAAATGAACCAAAGTGAAGAGTTTTGCCAGTTTGCTAGGTGGGTAGCTGCGTTCTGCTGTGGCTCTCGTTTCCCGATTAGGAAGAGCAAGGCTGAACATCTTTTGGTACGATAAGGAGCCATTCACACTTCCATTTCTGGGAAATAGATGCTTCTGTAGTTCACCCATCATACTTCTATGGCTTCTGGTTCTCCACGTACTAAATAAGTTGGTCCCTTATTTGATATGTCGTAGATATTTGCCCCTTGACTCTTTGAGGAAGTACTTTTTTGCTTGTCTGTCTTGTTTTGTTTTTCAAGCAGCGTTTCTCAGTGTTGCCCTGGCTGTCCTAGAACTCACTCTGTAGACCAGGCTGGCCTCAAACTCAGAGATCCTCCTGCCTCTGCCCCCCAAGTGCTGAGATTAAAGGGGTATGTTACCATACCTGGCAAAGTGCCGTGTGTGTGTGTGTGTGTGTGTGTGTGTGTGTGTGTGTGTAATATATATGTTATACACACACACACACACACACACACACAATGTGGCTTTTTTTCTTAGACATCTTAATGATGTCATTGCTGAAGAGCTTTAACACTGTAGGGTATGTGTTTGCTTAAGTTTTACTATGGAGATTTCGAAAACTACCATGCAGTCATCCTAGAGAAGAAGCCCATCCCCCTTTCTGTTTCCATCTCTCTCTACACTTTCTTAACTGCTCTTGGGTGACTTCTTGGACCTCCTCCTAAACTGTTACTTTGAGGACTTCGGAGGGGAGATTAAGCCATTCTAGCTCATGGACTCTTCTTCACACGTAGGACACGGAGAAGATGAAGGCCAGGTGAGGATGCATGAAATGGTCATTAGCTCTGACAGCAAATGGCTCCATGGTGTGTGCAACGACCGCCACCCCGCAGCCAGGTGGGTGACTGACACTTGCCTGTAACCTCAGCTTTCAAGAGACAGAGGCAGGGTTAGCATGATTTCAAGGCCAGTGTGGGCCACCTAGTTAGACCCTGTCTCATTTGGAGTGTACACATGCACACACACATGCAAAGAAAGGCAAGGGTGTCAACAATGAAATTTCAGCTTTCAAATGGAGATTGTATCACTTTTTGGAAACTTACTTGACAGGCTGAGTGTTCACACCAACCCACATACACATTCCTCTAATGAACTCAAAATGAGATCATCGTTGTTAACACATATTGCATATTTAAATACTGTACAGGGTACACACAGCCCCCATGAACTAATGTTTTCCAAACAGCCAGGGCTACACAAAATCATGTATGGGAAAAAATAAAGTGTCAAATCCAAGACATGCTATAGGACTTCAACATAACCAACCTCTGAAAATTCTTGGAAGCATCACTGGGTACCACATGAGAGCATCCTATTCCTCACTCGTTGAGCAGTATCAGATGGAAACATCTCTGGCTATCTGGGAAGGCTTTTAAAGCATCCGTCACTTCTCCAGCACTGGTCTGTGTAAAGCTGGCCTGTCTAGTGCTACTTGTATTGCAGCATCTCACCAGAGACTGACTGAAAGAGTAAACAGGAGTCCCCACTGCCCTCGGTGAAGTCAGGCACCAAGGAGGCATTCATACTAGGACATCCTGTTTTAAGACAATGATCTTTCATTCAAGAATGCTATTATTTTCCTACTTGGTTAGTTTCCATCTTGATTCCTTATGTGACAGCTAACAAATCCTCTCTGAGATATCTAATGCAAAGAATTGATAAGGGGTCTGCAAGGGAGGCTGTTTACAGATGACTGAAATGGAATTTGCACCTCAAATCACTAAAGCTCAGATCCATCACGGAGGTCCTGGGGGCACCTTATGTGTTTTGAAGGCATGAAACCACAATTTCACTCCTGAAACATGACAAAACTCTCTTAGGGAGGATTGTGAGCAGAGGAGACACTGCAAAAATGCATAGCAGAAAAATGTGCCTTGCAGGGTACAGCGTGCACACCTATGGTCCCTATACTCTGGAAGCTGAAGCAGTTGGATCTCAAGTTCAAGGCTACACTGGCCTACACAACACAAGTACATAAAATTTAAAATGTTAATGTGTTATCATTTTTAACAAAAATATAGATAACAAAATAGATAAGGTACTTGCCACTGCACCTGACAACCTTAACTCAATCCCCAGGATCCATATGGTGGAAGGAGAGAGCTGACTTCCAAGTTGTCCTCTGACCTCACCATTTCACACACACACACAGTAAATAAATAAACTTTTTTAAAATTAAACACTAGCTAAGGGACTAGAGAGTTAAGTGGCTCGTCAGTTAATAGCTCTTGCTTCCAGAGGATCAAAGTTTAGTTCCCAGAACCTACACCGGGGAAGCTCGCAATGACCTGTAACTCCAGCTCTAGCGAATCTACTGCCCTCTCCTGAGGGGTCCTCCACATGCATGACATACATACACACAAACACATAAATAAAAGTAAATCTTAAACCTTTTTGTAAGGTGAGCGTGGTGGCAGATGCCTTTAATCCCAGCACTCAGTAGGCAGAGGCAAGCAGATCTCTGTGAGTTCAAGACCAGCCTGGTCTACAGAGTGAGTTCCAGGATAGCCAGGGCTACACAGAGAAACCCTGTCTCAAAAAACAAAAACACAAAAAAAATTTGTAAAGAATGTGATTAAGGTGAAAAATATGCATTATAAAAAAAGTCTTCCATGGTAGCATAATTTTCGATAGTAAAAGACTAGACATGGCAAATCGTTTTTAAAAGATTTTTTTAAGTGTATGTGTTTTTTTGCCTGCATGTAGGTATGTGCACAACATGCATGGCTAGTGTCTGCAGAGGTCACCATGTGGTAGGGGTAGTTAGGAACATGCTCAGAAGAGATTTAAACCTTGATCAGCAAATCATCGAAACCTTTCAGAAGGATCTGGTTTGAACCGTCTTCGGGGTTCAAACCCCTATATTTGTGCTCCCAGCAGACTCCTCAAAGAGAACATAGAAATCAGTGCCTATGGGATGAGCTCCCTGTTAGTTGTTTTCGCCACAGCACATGCTTGAAAGTCAAAGGATAACTTTTGAGAGTCACTTCTCTCCTTCCGCTCTGGTTTCTGGGGATCAAACTGGGGTCATGAGGCTCTCATGGCAAACTTTTTTACCCACCGAGCTATCCCTGAGGCCCATCACTCAGTGTTTGTTCAGTCAAGAGTGAAGACATGACAAATTCTCTTTCCTGTTTCTCTGAAGGACAATTACAATTCTTTCTCCAGATGCGGGGTAGGTACAGCTGTAGAGAAGGTTCAGGAGTTAAGTAATGTTGCTTTTCCAGAACACTCACGTTCGGTACCCAATACCGTGAGTTGGAGCTCACAGCTGCCTGGACCTCCAGTCCCGGAGGATCCAATGCCTTCTTTTACCCTCACAGATAGTATCACATACTTAGAAACTATACAAATAGATAAAAATATTTAAATGTGTGTCATGTACACAATATATAACATGAGGTCTATCCTACCTATTTTCTTTCAATAGCCAGGATCACACATAGCCCAGGCCACCCTTCAAACTTCTATATAACCAAGGGTGACCTTGAACTTCTGATCCTCCTGCGTCACCTACTGATTGTTGAGATTATAGGCATGAAACCCGATACCTGACTTATGCAGTTCTGGGAATCAAACCCAGGGCCTTATGTCCAGCTACCCTCCTAGACCCTGATCTCAGCTCCTCAGATGGACAGCCAGAAACAGGATGCTAATTGATGAGCAGACAGTTTAGGCTCCTTGCTGTTTTACACATCACCTGTGCCACTTGGCAATCCCACCAGCACGGTCTAAGCAGTCCAGTGTCTCTACGTCAGACTCCTGCAAATGGTACTCCAAGCTCCACTCACATCCCAGGGCATGCATGCACCCATACACATGCATACTCACGGGTGCATGCATGCACACATGCAAACAAATGTTTCAATGTCTAAAAAAGAGGAGGAGATGGGGGCCTGAGGGATGGAGCTGCAGTGTTTCCTTGACCAAAGTCTCTTCAAGGCGGTCCTCCCTTTACTTATTTCTTCTCACTTCCAGGAACTGCTTCCTCTGCTTGTCCTCATGGGCATATAAAATGGTTGCTTGCTTTTTTTTTTTTTTTTTTTTTTTAGGTTTTTCGAGACAGGGTTTCTCTGTGTAGTCCTGGCTGCCCTGGAACTCACTCTGTAGACCAGGCTGGCCTTGAACTTACAGAGATCTGCCTGCCTCTGCCTCCTGAATGTTGGGATTAAAGGCATGCACCAGCACCCCCAGCTAAAAATGCTTAAATTTTTATAATTGATCTAGGAAGAAAGAAAGAAGGAAGGAAGGAAGGAAGAGAAATACGTACTTCAGAAGCTGAACCAAGTGACCAGCTCATCTTAGAGCCTAAACCCCACAGCATTATCTATAAAACAAAAAAAAAGACTTTGGTTGTAAAGATGGAATTTCACAGGTGGCTAAGTAAGTCTGCTGGCTGCTTCAGTGTGTAAAAGGTTGACCAGGTGGACACTGTCCACCATGGCTTTTGAGACAAGAACTGAAACTCATCAAGCTGGGCTGGCTGGCCCAGGCCTGGGCTTTTAAGGGTGTGCTGCCATGCCTAGCTGGTTTTACCCCGTGTTTACAAGGTATCACTTTGCCAACTGAGCTGTCTACCCACCCCAGAAATGGTTCTTTACTTTGATCTTGACGATGAGCCTTAGAGTTCATCTTCTTTTTCAACCTTATTTTTAAGGTTGGGTTTTGTTTGGGGGGGAGGGGGAGGAGGATTTATATCAGTGTTTTCCTGCATGTATGTATGTGCACCATGTGGACACCTTGTACCTGTAGAAGTCAGAAAGGGGACCGGATGCTCTGGAAGTAGAACTATGGACAGTTGTGAGCCACCATGCGGGTCCTCTGCAAGAGTAGCAATGCAATTAACCTTTCAGCCGTCTGTGTAGCCTCTACCTTATGTTTCTCACTTCAGAACTAAACATGCCATTTTCATTCAGTTGCACCTACAACGCCTAATTTCTCTAAATGTGCATTAGTTCGTTCGTATTTACTCGCCTTTCTTCTCAGTAGCTTGGAAGTTTCTTCCAGGATACAGTTTTTCTTATATTTTGTACATCTTCTGTATAACTCTCAGCATGCAACAAACAATAAACACTTGCTAACTTAGGGTTTCTGTTACTGTGATGAAAACACCATGACCAAAAAGCAAGTTGGGGAGGAAAGGGTTTATTCAACTTACACTTCCAGATTGTAGTCCATCATTGGAGGGAGTCTGGACAGGAACTCAAGCAGGGCAGGAACCTGGAGGGACCAAGGAGGAGTACTGCTTGCAGGCTTGCTTCTCATAGCTTGCTCAGCCTGCTTATAGAACGCAGGCCAGGAATGGCACCACCCACAATGGTCTGGGCCCTCCCTCATTGGTCACTAATTGAGAAAGTGACCAACAGCTGGATCTCAGGGAGGCAATTTCTCAGCTAAGGCTCCTTCCTCTCTGATGACTCCAGCTTGAATCAAGTTGACGCACAAAAATAGCCAGTGCACCTACAAAAGGCAAAGTCTAAATGCAAACCTTCAGATCCTTGCTAACTCTACATAGCCAGGTAGCTAGATGTAGGTGTTAGCAATCTGTCTAATATCTGTCATTTACACCTTTTTCTTGCCGTCATGAACGGAGCAGAGTGGACAAACAGGGTGCCAATATTTTGGCAGTTACTAACTACTCCAAGGCTTACTGGGGAACTTTCTGCAGGGCTAGGGATTGAACCCAGAGCCTCATGCATGCTAGGCAAGTGCGCTCTCACTGAGCCACATTCCCTTCCAGACTTCCTAGAAACATCTACACTCCCAAGTGGATGCGCTTGAATGAGTACCACAAGTTGTGTATGTATGAGAGATCTTGGTAAACAAAAGCCTGTGTACACAGGCTCTAAACTTCATCTTCAATGCTTGTATGTATTACGCTCCAGTCGCTGTAAACGGCTTGGAATGTGCCAAATAATTTAGACAAGGAGCCGGCCCTTACCTGAAGAGTTAGCAATGGGAAGGTGTGGAGGAGCACAACAGCTGTAAAAGTCTCTTGATGAGCAGCAGACTTTTGCTGCCTCGACTCCAGGCACTTGAGTCAGGAGAAGAATTATGGAAGCTGCTTTAAGCGCTACTAACTGGGAACGTGAAAAAGCAAGGAACCACGGGGGAAACGGAGCTGCTCACTCTTACAAGGCTTTTAAGTGTGATTGTGTTTTTATTGGCCTTGTGCCTGCAACATGAAATGAGGACAGAGTGCTGCAAGGCCAGCTGTGGGAGAAGGTGGCATGAACAGAGGCTGGACAAGGGAGCCAAGGCGGTGAGCGTTTGGAGATGCCTTCTCTCCTCAGCGTGTCTGAGCACAAATGCAGCGTGCATGGTCACCCTTTCCTTGTGTTTTTCTTGACCTCATACACTTCTGCCTGTGCTGTCTTTGCTGCGGATGAGGCAGAGTTAGAGAATTGGCTAACCTGCAGGCGAGAACAGGGGAAAGTATCAGCACTAGGAACAACGGTGCACTGACAACGGGTGACCTAAGTCCCACAGGAGCTGCCCTGCATTTTCTGGGTGTTTCTGTTTAGCCTGTGGCCTGGTTCCTGACCCCATGAGTGTCAACTGCTTTCTGTGGAACAGAATTCCACAGGCCTTGTTTTAGGGTCTGGTGAACTCTCACCTTTCAAAGGAATACAATCTCCCTCCATGTTAACTCTGATAATAGTCCATATTGGCTAATGACCTGGTTTGACTTCCATTTCATATCAGGAACAAAAAGAGCTCCAGATTCTTAACTGCGACGTAATGTGTTAAGTCCACCTTGGTGACTCACCCTGTGAGGCCACCCTTGGGGAGGCTGAGGTAGGAGAGTTGAGTTTCAAGGCCAGCGCCAACTACATGATGAACCCCTTTCTCAAAATGTTAGGAGTAGAGAAAATTGACTGAATTTCACAGTACAAGGAATCAGCCTCTGTCAACTGGGTATCAAGAAGTGTCTGTCTGTCTTGTTGATAAGTGTGGGGGGGGGTCCATTATTTATACTGCATATATATCAAGGGGGCAACTGACTAGTAAGGTCAAAACAGGATTGAAAAGGAAGGTAAAAGAGAAAAAATACAACAGTTTCTCTCTCTGTGTGTCTCTTTGTTTTGTTTTGTTTTTTTTTAACATTTATTTATTTATTTATTATGTATACAGTATTTGCTCTACATATATGCCTGGGCAGCAGATCTCAATGTAGATGGCTGTGAGCCACCATGTGGTTGCTGGGAATTGAACTCAGGACCTCTGGAAGAACAGCCAGTGCTCTTAACCTCTGAGCCACCTCTCCAGCCCTTTGTTTTGTTTTTTTAAGGCAGGTTTCATGCAGCCCAGTCTGGCCTAGAACTCAGTATGTAGTATGTAGCTGAGGCAGACCTTGAACCCTTGATCCTTCTGTAACCACCTCCCATGTTCTGGGATTACAAGTGTATACCACCGCACTCAGCTAGAGGGCAGGTTTCTGATAAACAGCCCTGTCATAAACTTCAAAGCATTCTTTTATTGGTAACAGATGTTCAAAGCTTCCCCTCACATTGTAAGGTTCTTCCAAACCTTTTTAGCTCGACCATGGTAAATCTAATAATCATTTACATTCAAAATGCTTCCTATGATCCTCGATTGACAAGACGTTGCAGAGTTCCTCATATGAAGGCTTTACCACAGTGAGAGCAGCAGCCTACTACGATGATGAAAACATTAGCAGGGCCTCTTCAATGAACAGTTGCTTCACATCTAGACCCTTTGCCCAAACACTGTCTTGAGATATGCGTTAGTGACAAAGAGAGAGAAACTGAAAGCTGGGAGCTTTTCTCAGACTCAAAAAGGAAGTTAATGACATGCTGCTACTATCAGAGGCCTTGCTATTAAACCAGGTTCAGACCTCTTTCCCTGAGGACTATGTCAAGGCTCTAAAATTACATGCCACTAATTTCCCTTCTACAAAAAAAGACCCACCAGGTGCAGTGCCATACATCTTTAAAATAATCCTAGGACTCAGGAGGCAGAGGCAGGTGGATCTCTGTGAGTTTGAGGCCAGCCTGGTCTACATACAGAGAGAGAACAAGTTCCAGGACAGCTAGAGCTATGCAGAGAAACCCTGTCTCATCTCAAAAAGAGAAAATGTGTGTGTGTGTGTGTGTGTGTGTGTGTGTGTGTGTGTGTGTGTGTATTTCTTAATGTGGTGAACAGAGGGGTTTGCCTTTAAAATTGTGTCTTTAGTGTAATAATAATAAATGTCAGTAAGGAGAAAATTAATATCACCCTTAAAAACTCTAATCCGAAGCTAGCTGTGGTTGCAATGCACTTTTAACTCCAGCACAAGGGAGGCAGAGGCCTGGGAATCTCTGTAAGTACAGAACTGGTCTACATAGTGAGTTCACAAGCTAGCCAGAGATACTAGTGAAGCCCTGTCTCAAAATCAAAAACAAAAACAAAAAGGCTCTCTGATTCGTCCCCATCATTGTATCTCTCCAGTTAGTAAAACCTAAAAATCAGCAAAGATCTTTAGTCATAGAAGAGAATAACTCTATCACATACAGCTAGTTTTAGGGAGACAGACATACCTCTGCAGATACTGACTAGTGAGTTCATGGGTATTATGGGAAAGGCACTCCACTGTTGACATGCATAAGAAACACAAAAATGGCCACAATCTGCTTCCTTTCTCCAGAGAGCTTATAACACAGAACTCAGAAGTTTGAAGTAAGCACTCCATGTTATTGTCAGTCACCTATTGATTTTCGGAGGATTAATTTATGAGCCATTTATTTCAGATTTTGAAAAGCCAGAGGACGAGGCAAGCCTAGGACACACATGGGAAAGAAGAAACCATATCAAAACTCTTCATGAAGGATGAGGAAGGCAGTGGGCTTGTGTGGGGACAGATGACACCACAAAAGAGGAGAGAGATGTGGGTCAGCTGCCAACTGTGCATTCCAAAGAGCTACGAAACAGATCCCAAAAGAGTCTTACCCTAGAACACCAAGAACAGAGTCTTCTACATAGGAAGAGGGTACTTGTAGACTGGTGCTCTCAATGCACACTGAATGTTCCCCCACATGCTACCGTTCAGCAGGTTGTTCTATCACAGTGGTTCACCACCTGTGGGTCAAGACCCCTTTGGGGGTCAAAGGACCCTTTCACAGGGGTCGCATATCAGGTATTTGAATTATGATTCATAACAGTAGCAAAATTACAGTTATGAAGTAGCAACAAAATAATTTTATGATTGGGGCTCACCACAGCACGAGGAGCTGCATTAAAGGATCTCAGCCTTAGGAAGGTTGAGGACCACTGCCCCAGGAAAATCATCTCAGTATCTACTGTTTCTGATATGCTTTAGTCTGCTTTAACTCAGTGGGAAAAGCAATGCCCTCATGACGTCCAAGTCACAAGTAAGTTACTTACTTGTGATATGATTTTCTTTCTTCTATTTCCTTTTTCTGGACCTCAAAATATATCAAAATAGGACATTGAAAAGTACCAAATGAGCCCACTTCAACAGGTTTCAAAACCAAACTTCAAGCTTACAATTTAAAAATGCTTCTCTTTCCAAGACTTATTCTTATGACTGACATCTATCTATGGGAAATATCATTACGGCACCTAAATTTTCAGCTGGCCCCGGATGTTCCATTTTACTATTGATAACTCCTTCCTTCCCTTTACGTTCACACTACTTTCTTTTCTGTTAGTATCCGTGTTGTTCTCTTTCTTTATTCACCTTTATTCTCGAGTTTTGTTTGGTTTTGGATTAGGCTTAGTCTGATGGTTGTTTGAGGAAAGGGCTCACTCTGCCTTAGCCTTCAGAATGCTGAGAGACCGGTCACAAACTACTACAGCCGCCATAGCCATCTTTGTTCCAGCTGACTCCTTCTACTTCTGCGTTGTCTTTCTACATCTTTAGATTATGAGTATTGAAGTTCATGACACAATACTTTGCCATAGTGAGCCCTTTAATAAAATATCCATCCTCCACAATTTTGACTAAAATAACAGTTTTGCTTTATTCCATGCATGTTAAATCAAACCTGTGTGAGAACAGAGATTTGTACCACAGTTCTTACCCAGCATTCTCCAAAACTCCTTTTTATTATATCTTTCTTTCCCTTTCTTCCTCTTCTTCTTCTTTTAATGAGCTCTCCGTTTTTATTTTTATTTTATCTATGTGGACGTTTTGCCTGCATGTATGCCTGTGCACCATTTGCATGCCTGGAGCCTGTGAGGTTCAAAATAATGTACAGACGCCCCTGGAACTGCAGCTGGAGACCATTATGAGCTACCATGTGGCTGCTGAGAGCCAAAGTGCTGCAGGAGTAGACAATGCTCTTAACTGCTGAGCCATCTGCAATACCTGTTTCAGAACACTTCCCCCAGAGGCTCAGAGATTTGAATACTTGGTCCCCAGTTGATAGATCTGTTCAGGAAGGATTAGGAGGTGTGGTCTTACTGGAAAAGGTGTGTCATGGAGTAGGCTTCAATGTTTCGAAAGACCACACCAATCCCAGTTAGCTCTCTACCCCATGTTTGTGAATCAGATATAAGCTCTGAGCTATTGCTCCAGGGCCATGCCTGCCTGCCTGCCACCATGATGGTAATAGACTCTAACTCTCTGGAACCATGAACCCCCAAATTAAATGCTTTCTTTTCTAAGTTGCCTTGGTCATGGTGCTTTACCATGGCAATAGAAAAGTAACTATGAGACATCTCTCCAATCCCCTCTCATACCTTTCTGTGGCAACTTGCAAATTTTTTTTAGCAATCAGTAGTCTAGGCCGAACTACCTATGGAATGGTAATTATGACCCTACCATTCTTCTTCACTGTGGGGAGAACTGATAACACTTTTTTCAATTTTTCCCTTGTCTTTGCCTGAACATACTAAAATTACAGCCATAAAGGTAGGATCCCTTTTGTAGCAGACAGAAAAGCAGTGTGTACTTTGCCCTAGTGGTGCTGCCTTGTAGGCCCCCAGTGTATGAGGAGGCTCTTGGCCCTCATATGACTGCTGAACTGGGGTGGGGGACTGATATGTAGGGACACTCCACTCTGGAGGAGTGGGATGGAAGGGTTAGAGGGCAGAGGGTGGGAGGGCAGGACTGGGAGGGGTGGAAAGAGGGAGATGTAACCTGAAGTAGTAAATAAACATTAAAAAACAAAAAAGAGCCAGGCAGTGGTGGCGCACACCTTTAATCCCAGCACTTGGGAGGCAGAGGCAGGCGGATCTTTGTGAGTTCGAGGCCAGCCTGGTCTACAAAGCAAGTCCAGGACAGCCAGAGATATTCAGAGAAACCCTGTTTCGAAAAACCAAAAAAAAAAAAAAAAAGAAAGGAGAGAAGGGACTCTCAACAGCTGTCCTCTGACCTCTGCATATGTGCTACAACATATGCGTGAACTCCCATTCATCTGCACACACAATAAATAAATATGAATGTAATTTTTAAAAAAAAAGAAAGAAAGAAAAGCAGTGCGTAATGAGTTGGTGGCTATGACCCTGCATGGGCAGATGACAAGAATTGGCTAATCCTCCCTTCTATTTGTTGGGGCTACTCCTGGTCTTTCGATGAGACATCATTGACCAGCACCATGCCCTAGAACGGGTACTTTGGAAGACAATCTTGGCCCTCAGAGTTGTTTGGGCTGGAAAACAACAACTCAGCAGAGGAAGTGAATCAGCGGTGAGACAGTAAAGCCCTACCTCCGTTAGGCGATCTGTATGCAGGTTACACTTAAAGAGCAAAGGATCCTCGCGTATGCATGCGGTCCTTGACTTTTAGTGACTGGGGTGCCACAGTATGAGTTACAGTTTCATTTGCCACATTGCTGCAGAATTCTAATGCTGGAAGAACTGGACTGTAAAAACGGGGCAGGTGCCATTTTTATAATTCAGCACTGTGGACTGTGGTATAGTGGTATTTTAAATGAAGTTTTAATTTCTTATGAAGACACAATCAGTTAATGCCACAATTGTGTGGTTTTAGCAAATGCTACCTTTTAATCACAAATCATAGCACCTTTGAGTGCCCAGAGGGCTGTCACTGACTTCTTTCCTCTTCATTTGCTCTGTCTTTACTTTCAAACATAGGATTATGCGTGATGTTTACCTATTAATATAATACAAACCCAAATCAGCTGCAGAAGTATTTAAAATAGGTTTTTTTTAAAGATCAGATCATTTATTCATTTTTAGATTTAAAAAAAATTACATTTACCTCATTTTTCCAAGGATTGGAACACTAATTTTTACTCTTTCTCAAAACTGAAATAGCAAACAGTTTATGTAAGGTGTTGATAATTACCTACATTATTATACTGCTGTGACAGATGTTGGAGAAAAAAAGCCCGAAATGCGTACAGCTGTGCGCCCCATGACTTCCAGCGTAGGCTCAGACAGAAGGCTAGCAGATGTTCTGAACTGTCACTTTGCCTCGATGGCTTTAAAGTCTGGAGGCCTGCTTTGGTGGAGTCTGTTTTGGTTTCAAAGATATCCTCCCAGTTCCTGTCTGTGACAGTTAATGTTGGTGACATTGATCAATCAACCTCCTTCTCCTTCAATAAATAGACATAAACAGACATCAGTTTGCACATGGACTATGAAGCAGTCTGTGCATATCATTCAGTAAAATCCCTTCTTTGAACAGACATTTCGATTATCTGTACACGTGTGAGCTTGCCTGCAATCTTGGGAAGGACCAAGAATTTTGTTAAAATCCTGTGCACCTTGGAGGCAGAATGTTGACAATTCTAATCAGGAAAAGTTGCATTCTTTTTCCTAATGAATAAAAAGTGTTTTACTCTGCTTATTTCTCATTTAATACCTCTGCTCAGGACAACTATTAATTTTTCAGCCTCTTCGAATAACGGAAGAGGAAGATAAGTGACATCCAGGAGGTGCAGCGCTCAGCCACGAAAGCCTGACCCCAAAAACTTCCCCTTTGCGGACGAACTTTCAGATCCTTGGCTCGGAATTGCTGCCCTGGGCAGCAGAGGCTATCAGTGTCTCATTGGCTGTTGCTCTTAATTTTAATGGACTGGAATCCTGTAGTACATTTACCTAATAGTGTAAACCTTCTGCAAACAATCAAGAGTCTGGCCCGTCCCGTTTCCTTCCCATTCTGCATAGAAATATAACTCTAAATAGTACATCTCTCTGGGTTTGTTTCTGAATTAGTCCCTACACTTAATTATGAGGAAGAGAAGGATGCCTCCTTCTGCTTTGTTATAAACTAAGCTCTCAGTAATCCCAAACAAAAGAGCCCGTTCTAGAAGATACAGGATTTGCTCACAGGATTACGGTCTCATAGATAATGCGGTGCAGTCAGCATACTCGAAGCTTTATTTTAATTCAAATACGCTAGTAAACACACCACTGACAAGTCTGCCGGTGAGAGGAATTGGCGCCGCTGTTGCCACATTGGCAGCTAGAGTGCAAAAAAAATCGATTATACCTTGTTCACCATATGTTTAATTTTATATGAGATACAAATTAAACTCTCCACAGTCCCTATTTAAATATCAATGTTTATTTTATATTTCACTGTCTTAAAATAAGGACTACCGACCTTGAAGGGCAGTTTTGATATAAATAATCACCCATGGAGGAGGACAGGGGTAATTTCATAGAAAGCAAAATATTCTATTACTTTTCTGAGAAAATACAAACATAAATGTTCTCCCTTAATAAGGTTAGTTAGAAATCATATGCCTGTTATTTCTGTATTTCCCTCCCAGCCCCTTGGCTTTTAAGGCTGGAACTTTAAAACTGATGCTCCCTTGGACCTGTATAACCTAAATTCATGGACCTGCGACCTGGATCAGTTCAGCCTAAGGGAAGCCTGGATCTTGATGTCATGTGCGGAAAGCCCTGAGTCTGAGTCCCAGCACTCCATAAATTGGGTGTGGAGACTGGAGCCTGTGACACCCCCCCCCCATACACATACACCCCCACACAGATAGAGGCAGAAGAGTCAGAAGTTTAAAGTCAGCATCTTCAGATATATAAAGAGTTTGAGGCCAAGATGGGATATATGAGACGCTGTATCAAAAAAAAAAAAATTACACATAAACCCTAGGCCCAACTTTGGTGTGAAGGAGACACACAGACTGGTGTGTCAAACATCCTAAAGAGGTGGAGAATTAGGAGACTGTCTCAGCTCTAAACCTGCATTCCAGAGGCTGAGGCAGAAGGATTGAGAACTCAAGGCCAACCTGGGCTACATAGTGAGTTCCACATCAGCCTGACCTCCATAGTGAGAGCCAATCTCCATGATACAGCAAAATAGTCAGGAGTTGGGGCTGGGGAACAAGGGAAAGTCTGTCTTCTAGAAGCAAAAAAAAGAAAGAAAGAAAGGCAAGAACCTAAGTATGCAGCCAGTTCCTCCCACGATCACGGCAGTCGGCATGCAATGACCCTTCCTTGAGTCTATGTGGCCTCACTCTACCACATTCTAAAGACCAGGGCATGTTTCAGAATCAGGGGAGAAAGCCAAGTGTGTTTCCCAGCTCAGAAGCCACAGGCTTTTCATCCAGCATCTCCTTCTATGCTGTAAAGGAGAATATAGTACTTCCAACTTCACACTGTTATAAGAAGTTGAGACAGTATCAATTTCCACCTGCCATGTGGGTGCTGAGTACTGAGCCCTGGTCCTCTGAACTAGCAGTCCATGCTCCTAGCCAGTGAGCTATCTCTCCAGCCACAAAGGGCTCAGAAATTTAAGGCTGTTACATAGCAGGTTTGAGCAAGTCAAAGATACATGAGACTCTGTTTCAAAAAAATATGTAGAAGACATGCATTTTGAAAATGACTTCAGGGCTGGAGAGATGGCTAAGCAGTTAAGAACACTGACTGCTCTTCCAAAGGACCTGAGTTCAAATTCCAACACCTACATGGCAGTTCACAGCTGTATGTAACTGCTGAGAGTGGTGGGAGGCAGAGGCAGGCAGATCTCTGTGAGTTCTAGGCCAGCCTGGTCTACAAAGTGAGTCCAGGACAGTCAAGGATACACAGAGAAACCTTGTCTCAAAAAACCTAAAAAAAAAAGAAAGAAAGAAAAAAGAAAATTACTTCAGTTGGATTTTTCTTGAAGTCTAATGGATAACACTAGTATTTATTCACACAGAAAAATTCACTTGTACTAGACCACACATCAACAGTTTCCCATGCTGGTACCAGTAACACACTCCGGTGCCTCATCCTGCAGCCCCTGCTTTCTCTCCGATCCATTGTGACTCAGGGTACCCTCAGGTGAATTAGTATATAAATACATTAGGAAACTTAATAACAGGTTCATAAAATGTGCAGCACATTTTAAATGTTTAGTCGTTTTAATTTAAATTCTCCTTTTGGATTTTGCTTTTGAGACAGGATTTCCCTCTGTAGCTCAGGCTGGCCACGGATTCTGACATTCCTCAGCTGCCAAGTGCTGAGATTGTAGACATGGCCCACTATGCTCAGTTTAACATATATAACTTCTACACAGAAGCAATAAAGGAAAAAAAGAATACCCCCCCCAAAAAAAAAAAACTGTAGAAAATAAGGACAAGATCAAGTATGTTAGCTGATTGGTGTATTTGACTGTCAATCATATTGGCAGACAGCATGAGTCCAGCTAACTTATTTTTACTCTTTCATGTTTTATTTTATGTTTATTTCCTTATTTATGAGAATACTAGCGATTAGACCTAAGGCCTTGCACACTAGACAAGCTCTCTACCACACCACAAGCTATAGCCACACCCCTTTGTTATATTTCGTTTTGTTTCTTGAAACAAGGTCGAAGCCCTGTTCCTGGCTGGAACTCTCTATATAGACCAGGCTGGTCTTGAAAAAGAGGCAATGGTTCATCCTGTCTCAGTCTCCCTTTCCTGAGTGGTGAAATTACAGATAGGAGGCCCTATGCCTAGCTAAACTGAATACTTTTCAAATACACAGATAAGAGCATATGGCTGTTTGTATAGTCTCAATTCATGTATGAAAGGTAACCCATATATGAGAAGCCCCGGTGCAGTCTCCCAGCAGCCCTTGCTTTTTCTGAACCCTCCACTTACTTATAAAGCTCACCTTTCTTGGATCCGGGTCATCTGTCAACACCAGGAACTTCAAAGAGTGCCCGGGTGTGCACAAAGGGGTGGGGGAGGGCCTTGCTGAGCAGATGCCCTCCTTGCAGCCTGCAGGCTTAACCTTAACTGCTGCCCACTCCTGGTCCCAAGCCAGGTTTGCTGACTTGAGCATCCCTCCTCTCTGAGGTAGCCAATCTCTCCAGAAAGACTATAATCCCAGGGAGGGAGCTCCTCCCTCCCTGGTGACTGTTATCCAGACCTCCCTGGAGAATCCAAGGAGGCTGGCCACACTGTGTGCTCAGAGGAAGAAGTATTCCAAAGTTTGAGCCTTGGGTCAGAGATACACACATGCGTGTGCACCCACCCACATACACTCACACATTGAACAAGTCCTCGGGCCTACAAAGGCTTGTGGAAAACAGTAACCTAGAAAGCTATGCCTGCAAATGGCTTCTGCACCTTGGTGAAGAGGCCTTTCTCTCAGATCTTGGGCCTGGCCCTCGAGGGCCACTCAGGACTGGACCATGAGCCAGGTGGGATGCTAAGGAAACCCAACCTGGCCACCTCAACCTCCACTTTGCAACCTGGAGGAAGCTGAGCAATACTGGCCACAGCAGGGGCAGGGCAGCCTAGAAAATTCCTTAGGTTCCGTGGTGGTGCACAACGTGGAGGGCACTCAGCCTTTGGACAACTGGATCCTAAGCCCTGCCTTCCCTCAGATGGTGTCTTGCAGGGCCATCAGTAACCTCTCTCCAGTCACCTGCAAGTGAGCAGTAGCAGGTGACCATGTCCTTTGGGTTTAGGTGCAAATGAATACTTGGATGTTGTCGGCCTTTTGACATTTTAAGAGTGCTGACATCCAACCTCCTGCAGTGGCTAGTCCCTTCCCTTCATGGCATGCCAGGAGCCCTTCTTCCAGGCAGGGAGTGAGTGCAGGGCAAGTAGCCAACAGGTCACCATCACCATGTCCTGTGCAGGGGATACAGAAGTCCCCGGAACCCTGATTCCCATGTGGAGAGTGCAGAGGGCAGTGGGCGAATGGTTGAGGGATATGGAAAGGGAAGGTACTGGCTTCGCTGGGTGGCTAACTGTAAACTGGGTGCCTTCTGTAGAGCTCCTCAACCTCAAGGCTCTGGGTCTATCTCTCCTCCTTCCCTTCCCTCTTTCCTTATTCATCCTGAATGGTTTCTGTTGAGTGCTGTTCACCCCCATTCTGAAGAAACTCTACCCATTCTTCCCAGTAGGAGACTTTGGTCCCAAAGAGCCTATCTAATCATCCAGAAAGCCTCGAACATCACTTCCCAAGCCTCTAGCATCCTTCTGGTGGCTGTTTATTCCAAATATGGGGGCAGGGCTGGGGGTGGGAGGGTAGTCGGGTTTTGTCCCTTTACTATGGGAAAGCCTCTCTTCGTGCCCCCCTCTCTTCCTCTTCTCCTCTCTCCCCTCCCTATTTCTTCACTTCACCTTTCCCTCTTTCCTGTTTGGCCCTCCCTCCCTTCCTTCCTAAGGAGCTCTCCACTGGCTCCAGATTTCTCATCCGCAAAGGCAGTGTGTCCCTTGCCAAGACATTTCCTAAATTCATTAAGTAGCTCAGTGTTGGTCATCTTTCCAGGTGAATGCAAAGCCTTTGCATTAAGGCTTTTGAGGCTTTGGGTGACTTACACACTCACACACATGCATACATGTGCACACACTCGCACATATGCACACATATACACACACCACCTTCTTGATCACTTACAGGAGACAAGGGATAATGGATTTTAAACTTCTTATGGCTGGGATGATGTCGATTCAACTTCTAAGGTATACAGAACCTGAGCCTGAGTCTTAGGTCTGCTCCCAGATTCCTCAGTGGAGAGATGTCATCAGCTTGAATCTTCTTTCAGTCTGTGTAAAACTGGGCGGGGGAGGAGGGGCTTGACCACATCCTTGTGAATCCAGATAGTGAAAAGTGCAATGGTTCACTCCAGTCTTTCCAAAGTTGGTTGCTATGACAACTTGGACATTCAATTCATGCTCGTCTTCATAATCCCCGCAGTTACTGGCTCGATGGTGCCCCACCTGCTCCCACAGTGCCCCAAGTAGAAAATACCCACACATCCCTTGGCCAATAGTGAAGCTCCCTCCGCCTTACACATTATTCCACAGGCTCTTGTTGGTAGCACTGGGGATTAAACCTAGCACTTCACGCATGCTAAAAGAGGGCATTACCATTTAGTTGCCACGGCACCAATCGGTGCCAATGTTTTCAATGGTCTTAAGAAATGCTTAATTTTTTCTTTAATTCCAGCACTCCAGCACTTGGGAGGAAGAAGCAGGTGGATCTCTAAGTTCTAGGCCAGCATGATCAAGAGTGAGTTCCAGGACAGCCAGGGCTACACAGAGAAACCTTGTCTGAAAAATACAACCAAAAAGAAAAAAGAAATGCTTAACTTTGCAAAGTACTGCCCCAATTTTTATGTTCTTTTCAGGCTTATATTAGGTTGTGGATCTCAACAATCTATACAATAAATAATTTAAACCAGGTGTGATGGTGCCCCCCCATTTAATCCTAACAGTCTGGAGGCAGAGGCAACAAAGCCAGCCTGGTCTACATAATGAGTGGAGGCCAACTTGTGCTGCATTGTGAGACCCTGTCTCAAAATAAGTAAATGATTTAAATTAAATTAATTGAGAAATGACCCCTGAAATGGTTTTGCTGCCAAGGTTTTGTTTCTAATATTTATGTAACTATCCTCCCCAAATCCCTTGTGAGATGTCCACTTGTAAACCAATAACAGAATTGCTTCCCAAAGGAAAAGATAGAAGATGATATCAGTTTTATTGATGAATCATTTGGGTGTTTACCTTTTATTTTTGAGGTTTGTGGGAAGAAAAGGAGTAATTGGTGGGGGGGGCAGTTGGAAAATTCACTGAAAACTTGTTTTTTTTTTGGTTTTTCGAGACAGGGTTTCTCTGTGTAACAACTCTGGCTGTCCTGGACTCGCTTTGTAGACCAGGCTGGCCTCGAACTCACAGAGATCCACCTGCCTCTGCCTCCCAAGTGCTGGGATTAAAGGCATGCGCCACCACCGCCCGGCTAAGATGAAAAGCATTTTCCTAGACTATTGTCTTGCCCCAGATAACACCAATAGCTGAAGCTAGGAGAGTATGTAACAGTGACTCGGGGCTCTTGCAGGCCTAAAGAGCAATGGCATCCATGTTTCTAGAAAGGTAGAACCAACCAAAATCTAGCCACTTCCCTGCAGTGCCCCCTCGTCCCAGTGTGGGAACTCCACTCAGAGTTCATTCAGACTTTCCTTGAGTTTAGATGTTGGATTTCCTAAGAGAAAGGAAGCTGAACTAAAAGAAAAGGAGCAGCTGAGCCACCCTGAGAGTACGGGCACAGCAGCTGGAGGTTGCCCATCTCTCCAAACACCAGACCCTGTACACTAAGAAGTACCTAAGAATGAATCGGAGAGAGCTAAGAGTAGGGCTTCATTGAGTGCTACAGAGCGACCTTGAACTGCTTCTACTCAACCCAGGCTCCCAGCCTGAGATCTTCAGGTTAGTAGAGAAAAAGGCCAGCCAGAAAGAAAATATGCCTTACCCCTGCTCCTCCTGCTCATCCTTACATGGCGGATGCTGGCAGACATGGGAGGAAGTAAACCTCAGGATCCAAGAAGTCCTTGTTGATAAGTATGAGTCTGATTCTCTGGTAGCATGAGAGAGGAAAGCAGCATTTCCTTAAGTCATTGAAACTGGGATTGCCTGTCTCTGCTCCCCCAACTGTCTTTTCGCCCAAATGCAATTGAAACTGCATTGCCTTCAAGCCTATACTGAGCCTGAAGATTTAGGGTTTCATAAGGTTACTGCACTACTGATACAATTGCAGATTTTTAAAGTCTTCAAGAGACAGATGTTTGGGCTGG
The DNA here is from genome assembly GCA_907164525.1 of Lophiomys imhausi. NCBI lineage: Eukaryota > Metazoa > Chordata > Mammalia > Rodentia > Muridae > Lophiomys > Lophiomys imhausi. Next base: position 946,160 of record CAJQZJ010032527.1, read on the forward strand.
TTAAGAATTGAGGAGGAAGCTTGCAGCTGCACCAAGGAATAATGTATTGGACAAATATTTTAATAAAAAAATATGAAGAGATCAGCCCGACCTTCCAAGGTCTTCTGCTTTAAAAAAAAAAAATCTTTATCAAACCCCTATTCTATGGGCTTCAATAAACAGAACCCATTACCTCACGGCTCTTTGTGCAGGCTACTCACAATAAAATCCAAAGCGTTCCCCTGAATAACCATTTTGTTCTCTCTTGTATGGGGCCAACAAAAGATGCCGTGATATTGTATTTAAAAGAACCATCTGTAGCAGAAACAATGGCATCAAATTATCTTTGAATACCCACTGAAAAACATAAAGCTTGTTTTTTTTTTCTTTTCTTTTTTTTTTTATTCTTCTGTACGGTGGGGGACAGAGCAGTGTTAGGATAACTGACTTTTTTGTTGTTCTCTGGGTGCATTCTTCTCGCTCCCCCTCTCGCTCCCCCTCACCCTCTCTCTCCTCTCTCTCCCTCTCCCTCTCTCTCTTTTAAAAAATCAGCCATTTGGGGTTTTAAGCCATAAACGATTTTTTCTTGTTGCAGGGGATTGCAGAGGCAAAGCTAGGCTAGGTCTTGGAGGCTGGTGTAAGGCGGTGCGGGTAAGGCAGGAGGCTGATGGAAGAGACTGCTCGAAGAAAAGCCGAAATGGATTCTCCGTGCCTTGGATGGAGGAAGAGGGGGGAAGTCTGAGCTCCTTCAACTCATTCTGTCCGGTGAGGAGTGATCCAGCTTGGGCTGACAAGAGGCTCCGGGAGTCCTCTCGTTCAGTGCTTTTTTACCTGCCAATCAAACTACTACAAGACAACACCCTGATCTGTCGTGGACGTAAGTAGCTTGCAACCCAACTTTGACATTCAAGGCTAGCTCCCTCTCCCCACCCCCCCAACACACACTCACTCACTCACTCACTCACTTTCTTCCTCTCATTCTACCTCTTTGTGTGTGAGTGTGAGTGTGTGTGTGTGACCTTTAAGAGATGTGGATATCCACCCTTTGTGACAGCCATTTAACACAGGCCGATTTAAGTCTGAAGGTGTTAAATTTGGGACTCAAACGTTAATTAAGATCTCTTTAACAAATGCAGAATTGAAGTGACATTTTATTCTCCTTTGAGCTCTTGGTTTTAGGTCTGAATATAGTCAAGGTGGCTTGAAAAGGGGCGTGTGTGTTTCTTTTTAAGTGAAAACTAACAAATAGATCCGTGAATTCCCATAGATATATCCAATAATGAAAATTTTCGGGTTTTTATTTTTAAACTGTTAAATTCTAGTATTGCTCCCCTAAGAGCCTTTCGCAGACTACCGTGACTCGCGATGAAAGATACAGATCCTGAGGGACTCACTTCGGTACTGCGCCGTTGGGACTATGGGGGGGGGGTGCTGTAATTGGGGTGAGAGAGAGCTTGGGGACACTGCGCATCTTCATTCTTTATGCAACTGGAATAGAGGGAGATAGAAACGCAAGGGGGCAGGATCATCAAGAAGTATTACCTGAGAGGGGATGTCAGAGGCTGACGAGGCTGGGAGCTGGGAGGGCCGAGGAAAGCTGGCTAGGGCGGTGGGCTGCTCTCTGGCGCCCTCTAATGACAAATCGAGCAACGTTGCCTTCGCCCTCCCGCGCTCAGGAAAGGGTTTTGTCGCCGCCGCCGCTGCTGCGGGTTTCTTGTTGTTGCTTGTTTGTTTGTTTGGGGGGTTTTTTGTTTTTTGTTTTTTTTTGGTTTTGGTTTGCTTTGTTTTTCTCTGCACTTAGTAGAAGAGATAGGTACTTTCCGGCCCAGAAACTTAGTACTCGTGATATGGACACGCGTTTTCCCTCCAAGCCGAGGGGAGGACGGATGGCTGTTTGCTGGGTGGAGGGAGGCCCTGCAGGGATGGGCAGTGCGGGCGGGGGCCGCTTCTCAGCCGCAGGAGTGGGTTTGCGGAGGCCAAGCTGTGGGTCCCGTATCCTGATACCCGCCCATCATCGCAATTCAAGGAGGATCCTGAGGACCTCTGTCGCCCCGGAGTGCGGTGGCCAGGGGCCTTTTCTTACTCCTCCTTTTCCTCCTCCTCCTCTTCCTCCTCCTCCTCCTCTTCCTCCTCCTCCTCCTTATTTTCCTTACTTTTTTTATTTAAAAATTTGGGAGATAAAGGTTAATCTTGGGCTGAATGATAGAGCTATGATTGACAAGAGAAAAGGTGTTGAGGGCAGGTCGTGCGGTCTTATTTACAGCCCACTGCTTGCTGTAGAGCCTTTGTTAGAACTAGAAAACTAATCTAGTGCTGATCAAAGCACCACGGAGTTAAAGGACGGTAATGACTGCTAATTTCATTCCAGCCTCAGGCAACCCCCGCCGCTGTAATTAAAGACACGCTATTTAAATACAGGTGAAGGGTAGTTTTTGTTGTTTTTTTTTTTAAGTTGGGTTGGGGGTTACAATTTTATTTAGATTTCTCTTCGTACTATGCTGGCTATGTGGTCCAACACCAGGTTTTTCCTATTAAAACTGCTTTTTGTCATTTATACCTAGCTTTGAGGAATCAACAGGGTAAAATGTGTCCGTCACGTAACTGCCCCGGTTAAAGAAAGTTGGGAAAGGAAACAGACCAGTAACTGTTCAGCCGGGGACTCAAATATTTGGATCTCTTTTTTTTTTTTTTTTTTTTTCCTCCTTCGAGTTAACAGAAGGGCCTTCGACACAGCTAAAAGTATTTGAAACTTGTGGCAGGGTTAACAGGCCAGCCAGAAAGATAAGCGTCAGCTTTTAAAGTACTCCTAAAGAATCGTGTGAACGTATGGAAAAAATATTTTTAATTAAATAATTTACACACACACACACTGTAGCTGCGGAGTGGCTCAGAAACCTTATAATTTTGCAACTCATAGGAGTTTCTTTATAAGAACATCAAAGCTCTACATTTTCGTAGTTGGTTAAAACTGATAGCCCCTCTCTACACACACACACACACACACACACACACACACACACACACACACACA
>CAJQZJ010032527.1:949179-989647 GCA_907164525.1 Lophiomys imhausi
ACACACACACACACACACACACACACACACACACACACACACACACAGAATTTAGCCTTTAATCTCTTTTTGTCCGCAAAGACGAAAGCTCTACACTCGATCCCGCCAGCGACTGTCAGGCTGGGAGCAGTTCAGAAGGGAAGCAACTCGGCGGTCTCGTGCTCAGCGCCCCCTATTGGACGCAGTGGGAGATGCACAGCGCCCTTCCGAACCCGCTTCAGCCCTTGCCCTGGGATTAGATAAAACTCTTTATTGCCCTCAAAAAAAAAAAAAAAAGGAACTGGGGGTGCGGAAATAAGTTTTTATCCCCTTAAAATATAGCTATAATATCAACAAAAACTAAAGAGATGAAATTCTTTTCAAGTCCATTTCTTTAAAAAATGACATTCCTCCTTAAACCCCATTTCCCTCCCATCCTGGTTTGGTTTGGGGTCTTCCTTTAGAGGTTATGCGGAGGTACCACGGAGAAACAGAAAGAAAAATACTTCCCCCCTTGTTCGCTTTTCACAAACTAATACTAAAGCAAAGAGTGCTTCGCTTAAGCATCAGCCGCGTTTCAGATATGAGCTTTCCAAGTATAAATGGGGTCCCTAGTAAATTAAGGAACTTGTTTATATTTGATTATTAATCCCAGAATGTAATTAAAAGCCCAGTCTCTCCTTCAAGTGTTTACCTCCCCTCAAAACAATCTTGATCAAACTTTTCCCTCTTGGCAGTCGGTTAAATATTGTCTACCAAACAGGTGTCTTTTCGACTTTTATATCAATCTAGAATTTTATTGCTCAGGAATCCAAGTTATCCTGGAAACAGTTTTTGTGTTTAATTTTTCCAAACCTGTCTCTGTAAGAAAAAAGCTGTAACTTTTGTCAGCGAAGGAAGGGAAAGTGATTGATTCAGAAAGATGGACCAAAAAACAAAACGCCGCAGCCTGTAGATTCACAACAATGCGGGAAATATTGGTTTAGTTTAAAATTTAAAAGAAGCCATCAAGTGCTACATGAACAAAGTCATCATTTCCTACTCCGGAGGCATGTTCGCCGTTTTTAACTTTTAACAGCAAGGTTTAGGGGCTTGCTATCGGAAACTAGCTTAATATTTCCTAACAGAATAGCTTTATGCACATTTAATGCCGTTATCTCTCTCTCCAAGTCTGCTGTTGAGGGTGTGTTTATTCCTCCCCCAAATTAGCGTATCCGAGATGGTTTTTAAAGGAATTGCTCCTCCGTGAGGACATGCCCTCTCATCTGATCCCGGGATCGGATCTCGGAAGAGGGGGGGAGAGATCCAGTTTTTGAGAAATCTACCCGCCAGAGTGTGGAAATGATAGGCAAGCAGAAGCCGCTGCCTCAGCACCTCCATCCTTTTCTCCACGAAGAGACTAGGCCTGCCTGGTTAGGAAAATCGCCATCTGGCACTAGCCTTGTGACCCCACGCGCACCGAGGAGACTCGGGAATGCTCTTTGGGCGCCCTGGGTCCCAGTGCTGCGGGTCATCCTGCCCCGCGGAGCAGTGGAGCAGAGAAGCCAAGACAGGCCCTGCCTCGGAAGCAGAGTGCAAAAGGGGTAGACAACCGCCATTGGGGAATGTGGAAGAAGAATTGGCTGTGTCCAGCGTGCGGACAGAAGACCTAGGCAAAGGTCAGCGGGGGCAGACGTACAGCCCACAAGTCCGCAAGGTCGGGGGAGAGCGCACAGCCGAGTTGAGCTGGAAGCAGTGAGCCAGAGGGGGAGCTAGGCCGGAGCGCGCCACCCGTACTCGATTGCATTGTGATTCTCCAGCAGCAGGTGGCCCAGCCCCTGCCCCAGTCCCACTCCGCAGGACTGCCAGCGGGGAGGCGGCCCCTCCACCTTTGGAGACTAGGGAGGCGGCCAAACAGAGACTGAGTCCTCGGAGAAGGCAGAGCCTCCCGGGACTGGCATCCGGCCGGTTCTCCCCAGCACTGTACCCTTTAGGGGCGTGGCAGGCGCTTTGGGTCTGTAGTCGCCGCGTCCAGTCTTGAGCCCGGGCGGGTTGGCTGGGCGCCCTGCTTTGTAAAGTAGTGAGTCTTTCGAGATCCTGTGAGCCAGCCAGACGGGTGGGCCAACTTAGCTTAGGTCCACTGAGTCCAGGCCAAGTCCTCAACCCTTCCTTCCTTTCTCTCCCCCCCTACCCCCCAAGCTTAAGACGCTGAGAAGCCGGGTGTGTGGTTTGGAGTTAAGCAGACTATTTGGAGATAGGGCGGAGGCAAGACTTATTAATAAGAGCCAGGTTTGAGGATGGGCTTTCGTTTATTAAGTTTACTCTTCTTGTTAGTGTTTTAAACGCTGGAAAACCTTCAGTTCCTGGAATCCAACTCCCAGACAAAGAGCCAGGGAGAGAATGAGCCAAGCTGAAGGGAACAGAGCTACAGATAGATATTCATCTCTCAATAAACTGCCAGTCTGTGGCTCCAGAACCAGGGCCCAACAGCTACGTGGGCTGCTGAAGGGTGCAGATACCATAAGTACAACTTGACACCATTGAGCCCACGGTACTTGTCAATAATCTGTGAATTAGGTGTGGAGACCGTCACCATAGATCATAACAGTTTCTGAAGGACTCATTATAGTGATCTCCAAATTAAAGGAGGGGGTGAGAAGAAGAAGGGGGGGGCTGCCAACAAAAAGCCAAGAAGGGTGGGAGGGGAGATAAAAGTCAGAGCCCCAGCTCAGAAGAACCCTTTAAAGATTATCAGGCCAGCGATCTGAGAATTCCACGGGGATGGGTTTGGAAGCCCAGCTCTGTCTGAGCCTGGGCAGGGAGGGCTGCTGAGGACAAGCAGAAGTGGACCTGGGGGGGGGGGGGAGGCCGACTTATCAGACATCGCTTTTGAGGTTAAAAGAGCTTTTGGAAGCGGGCTCCTGAAGTCAACATAAGGCCTGGAGGATGCCAGTCCACCCAGGCTGGGAGCATACTGATTCGCAGTACGTTAGTATTTGCCACAAGCAAACCCTCCAGAAGCCGTCATGGCTTCTTTTTAGGTCTGGGGGTGATTGTGGCTGACTTTCCCCACATGGGTTTGCTTTAACTTCTTGTCATGCTACAGGTGGAAGGCAGGCTTTCCTCCTTTTCCTGTGAAAGCAGTCCAGCCCTTTATAGTGAAGCAGATCTCCCCCTTCCCTCGGTTTGTTCTTGGGGGTGCCTGAGACCCTTGCTTTCTGAGGTTTTATCACGTTCCCGTCGTTGCTTATTATTACATGGGGTTGAGTTCCAGAAAGGAAGCTTGTGAAGGACACTGAGCAGAAAGTCATTCGAGGTCACGAAGGAAAGAAGACTGAACCGCAGGCTAAGAGTTCCAGCCACTTGGACTTAACTACAGCAGTCACGCGTCACCGGCCTGCATTGCTGTCACTTAAAATATGGGTCAGAAAAATCTCAAGGAAGGCTTGGGTTTTTCTGACAGAAGTCACCACTAAATAAAATAATTGCAGCTAGAAAATTTTAAATGAGCATCTATCTTTTTTTTAAATTAGGGAACCAATTATGGCCACTGGACAAGGGAGGACATATGCCTTTGGTAGGGCGAATTGCCCAAAATAGTTTGGCTGTGAAACAGGTGTGTGCAAAGACTTTCAAGCATTGATTTGGGGTTGCAAAGACATTAAAGTCTCTCTGTAGTGTTTGGACTCTCTGGTGCTATGTTCCCCCTCACACACACACACCCAATTTTTAGAATCAGAAGTGTAATTGAAGACCAACAGGCGCTGCTCTTCATGTCCCCCGCTTGTCTCTAACAGGAGAATTTCTGTTTTAAAGCAATTAGATCATTTAACGGACAAAGTACATTTTCCCCTGGACAGCAACAACAGTGGTGGAAACAAAAATCTCATGGTTGAAAATTCAGAACAATGGAAATGAAAAGTAGTGACATGTGACTCCTTTGCTGAGAAAATAATTGATCTGGAATATCTGAAAATGTAAATATATGAAACACTGTAAGCTGTATGGTTTTACAAACAGCCCAGGAGACTCAAAAAAGGTGACTTTTTTTTTATAATGTAGTTCAAAGCAAGAGGGAACTATATTATTAAATTTCTAATTGCCAAACTCTTCTTTAGAATGTATTTCCTTCATCAGTGAGAATTAGGTGGGCTGGAATGAGTCCAACAGTCAGAGTGCAGACCACCCTGCATTCTCCAGGTTTCAAGGGCCCTTGCAGCTCTTGAGTGAAATTATTTGGTAAAATTGGGTCTGGGCTTCCGCAGCCCCTAGTCTATTTGTTTCGTATAATACCACTTTTGAAAATTAAAGGCAAGATCCTGGAGAGAGAGAGACACAAGAAGAAAAAATATGATTAAGAAATTTTAAATGACCAGTCTACCTTGTATCCACATGGTAAATAGAAGGGACAGAAGTCTGGCTATTCTTTGTGGCATCTTGAAAAGTGAGTTATGGTCCTTGTCAATAATCTTTCAAACTCTAACATTTAACATAGGAAGAGAATGGTATGGACAAGGCACAGATGAAAGAACAACCATTATCCTCAAAGTCATACTTGGAGGTATGCCCCATAGGCTTTCCAGTGAAGGAAATCTTATAGTTCAGAGGAAGGGAAGTTAGTTACCATGAGTGACAGTAATCATTTTCTAATCTTTTTCCTAACTTTCCATACCCTAAGTTTTTTGGAAAGCATGTGATTTTTATATACTTACTTATTTACTTGGAAAATAAATCTTCTAAATGCATTTCTTTATTCTCATTCATCTGTGTTTCCTAAATCTTAAAGCTCAGGTCCTTCTGGAAGCTCCAAGGTATCCCTACCTGCTATGTGGAGTGACTGGGAATTTTTGTGACTTAGAGGGCAGAAGGAAGCATTTTACAAAGTACCATTTTGAGGAGTCCATACTCTGTAACTCTGTTTTCCTGCAGTGTCTGAGGATAGACAGAATTTTACTTCATCATCAGATTCATCAGCCTTTCCCTAAGCTAAGCCTCCGGTTCAATACTCTCTGTATTTTTGGCTTTTAAAAAAATGAACTTTTCAATAGCTTCTGTACCTCACTCTCTGGCTTTATTTGCTTCTTGAATACCAGGCTCCAATGCCACTTCCTTCGATGCAGCAGGATCCCTGCTATGGTCATGTTCAGAAGAGATGGTTAGGTTAGCATTCAGAGTAAAGAGGCGAGCATTTTGTTTGCTTAAAACTGGCTCCTAATATATTTAACCAGTTCCAGAATTAGAAAGCCTTTCTGTATATTTTCTCCTATTTTTTTCTTGCTTCTTTTCCTTATGTAATGAAATTAAAACTTTTGGAGCACACAGTTGACATTTTTCAGAAAATTGAGTTATCAAGGCAGTAATTATTTCTCGGGGAGATAAAACTCTCATAGCCCTAACTGTCAAATAGGGCCCTTTTCAGATTTTAATTACAAAATAAAATTAGTCTGCTCTTCCTCAGAATGGTTGGCGAGTGGTTAAACAGAGCTTTCCCCCAATACTGGTGGTCGTCAAACTCTGCTAATTAGCAATGCTGAGAAATTCCAGTTAACAAGGGCATTCTCCGAGACTCTGCAGGTCCCCTGCCGTTCGCCTTCATTTCCATAAGGAGATTAGGAGAGGAGGGGAACCCACTCAAATGCAGATGCCGGAGCGAAGCGTTTTTAACAAGCATCATAATAGTAAGATGCTTGGCTAGTTCTCGCTAATTACTGCAACTTAAACCTCTATTTGCCACTAAGAAGAAAAAAATAAGTCTACAGTCCTGCACCTCCACAAAATTGTCAGTTGCTTCAGACATAATGTTTGAGGAGGAGCAGGGAGCATTTAAGAGAGAAAACTGATGTAAAAGATTTTTAAATAAAATTGGGTTATACTTAGCAGTTAAAGCTTCTGGCTAGGGCCAATAGCAGAGCAAAATAAAATCTGATTACTCCAGGAATATGCTAATCGCTAATGCTGGTCTAAAAGTGTACAGCTTTTTGCTGCCCATGAAGGGAAGTGTTACATTCTCTTTAGATGAAGCACTTCCAATTTTCATAAACTATGATAGTGGCAACATTTTAAATTCTCAGAGGATGAAGCACCCTGTTCCAAGTCTTTTTCTGATTGTCTGCTAGTCAATAGTGTATTGTTGCTGTTACTGTAGTCTGCTATTATAACCCCAAAAGAAGCTTGCCTCTGTCATGGGCTGGGGCTGTTATAGTTATTATTATACTCAGGGGACTATGATGATGCCAGATTGAAATCGGGTGGCTGGTAATCTAATTTTTTTTTTCAGTATGTTCTAAAAATATTCTAATGAGAAAATGGTTTTTGCTATCACTATCTTCTTTAATCTCACTTTCATTGCACATCATTGTGCATAAGCACCCCCACGGTTAGTTTATTACCTCTAATAAGTACAGTAGGCTTAATTAAAATAAAGCTGTAAATAAATACTACAAATGATAACACGATTGTAATGTACTCCCATAGTTTATTCATATGATAAAGCACTTAACAAAGGACAGAGCCAGACCCCTTACCCTCTTTAAGTACATTATTATAGAGTTCAGGTGCAAACACATGCGTTTGAGAATTACAGGCTATCCCAATGGGGAAAGAAAAAAAAATCTGCTTCTTCCTACTAACCTTGAAAGAAAGATATCAAGATTTTAAAAGATGTTCCTTTATCGTCACCCATTACCAGTGTTTATCTTAATAAATATGCGACACCGTTGTCCGCATAAACTCCTTTGGGTCCCCCCCTTCAAACTTAATTATCCATAAGCTTTTTTTTTTTAAGTTTTCAGAATAATGCTATTAAGCACCTAGGGATACATACACAATCACAAAGTGAATGTTCTGCCTGCCCTTCGTGGCGCGCGGACAATCATAATTCATTCATATGTTGAATCTCATAATTTATACCTATTTTCCCCTGGTTTAACCTCCCACTTACCTGGCTGTTCTATGTACATTTCTAAGTTAAGCAAATTAAATTTGATTCTTATGATTTGGTCCCACGGCTTATATGATATGTTAACTTTTCTTTTGTTTAGATTATGTGTAATTAGTTTGATCTTCCATCCTCCTCATTTTTTTTTAACTTTGATTATTTCTACACACCTTCTTTTAAAGGTAAAAAGTCTTGGAAAAGCGAATTCACCAGCAGGGGGCGCGACAGCTACATCCCAGAATCTAGGCGCGCTGAAAAGTCGGTGGCCGACTTCCCCAGCTCAACCTTTGCTCTAGTCTCCAGGGATTCGTGTTGAGCGTAATAGTACACCCCGATTAAGCTGAAAACAATGCTTTAATTTGGAGAGTCCCAAATATTTACGCATTTCTATAAGTCCTTTCCGGGTTCCCAAGAACTAAACCAAAGAAAACTTAAGGAGAACGTGGGGCAGAGAGAAGAGTGGAGTAGAGAAATTATTTCAAGTATGCAAAAATTCTTTATCACAACTTTTCTGGGTCTTTGTGACAATAACAGCCAAGCCTGGGAGGATAGGAATTGGAGACATGGGGGTCGGCAGGGGGGAAGCGGTGGTGGGCAGAGAGGGAAAAATAAACAGGGCAGTTTGAAAGGACAATGAGCGGAGCGTGGCCGGCAGATACCCTTCTGAACGTTTTCTTTAGGCCGAGTTGGGGTAGTTGAGGGGAGGAGGAGCTGAGAGTATTGCAGAAAAAAAAAGAAAATAAGTAAGCCTGATGGTTTAAGCTCTTTATTAAAAAAGAAAGAAAGAAAGAAATGGCATCAGGACTTTTTTCCTTCTCTCCCCTCTTTTGTACCCTAGTGCATTTTAGCCACAAAGGTTCCAACAAGAGAGTGGAAGGAAACTTAGACGGGGCTTTGTTTGACTCCGTGTAGCGACAACAAGAGAAACAAAACTACCTATTTGTAACGGACGTGGTGCTGTGGCTCTGGGCTTTTTGAGTGCCTGCCGATTGAAATCTTTACGTCTGGACAATGGGAGATCGGCTACAATTACCCTCTCAGGTCCTGGGCGGGCAAGATTCTTGAGCCCCTACCCCCGCCCCCAGCCCATCCTGCTGCAGCCGGGGCTGGCTGGGTCCCTGCTCCCCGGGTTGCCCGGGGCCTTCTCCCTGCGCACGTCGCCTGCACCTGTACCTCGGCACCCCGCGCGCTTCCCAGGCCCCGGAGCCTCTTGGCCCTAGACCAACTCGGCCGGGCCTACGCGGCTACCACGGTGCCAGTCAGCAGGGGCAGTGCCCGCTGCTCGGCTCCCATCCTGGGAACGCTGCGTGGGAGGGAGTTTGTGAGCGCAGCCGAAAGGCCACCTCGGTACCTCGCGGTGGGATGCCAGGAAGTTGCGCGCCCCTCCCCCATCGCACGCACTCGGGGGCCTCTTTCTGTTGATTCTTTCGTCCCCAGGCTCTCATCTTGAACTGCCTCCATAGAAATCCTCTTGTGTCCGGGGTAGGGGTTAGAGAGTAGGAGTCAAGCTTTGCCTGTGCACCCTTTGGGTGGGACAGACTGGTGAAGTAGGGAGCTAGGACTGAGGACAGACACGTGCTGCGGTTCCCCGGGCCGCACCTGAGTCGGGCTTGGAGAAGGTGGTGAACCAGGCCTGGCTGTCGCACTGCTGTGCAGTCGGGACACACAGGCAGAAGACCCGTGTTTAGGATTCGAGCAGATGACGTGGAAGCCAGGAGGGCGCTGAGACTCGAGGCTTGGGTCTCACTTCTTCCAGTCTGTACCGTGAGCAAGAGGGGGCGAGTGGGTGTGGGCACCAAGGTAGGAAGAGGGGCTGGGACAGAGTGCAGCGCCGCGGATGAGCGGCGGAACAACGAACGATATGCCACCTCCGGCCCTGCCAACTTCCTGAAATACTAGTTGGACAGTCGCCCTGCCCCACCCCAGGCCCAGCTTCCAGCGCCCCATCCTCCCCTGTGTACCCATCAGAGAGCCAATACTCCGCAGCAAGGGGGAAAGGAGCTGTCGTCCTGGTGCTGTGTACCCACTTCCTTCGAAAAGGCGTGCGCCGTGACCTGTTGCTGAGAAGGGGGGGGGGGATACAAAGGTTTCCCCGCGGCCGGCTGCAGGCTACGGGCCCGCCTCCCCCCCCGCGGCTCTGGGGACAGCGCTCGGCGGGGCTGGGCTCGGCGGCGCGGCAGGCCCCGCCCCCTTTCATGCAAAACCTTCTGGCGAGGCAGGGCTCCGGCGCAGGAGCCGGCGCTTGCTGATTGGCCGCCGGAAACCCATTTATTCCCTGACAGCCCCCATCACATGGATGGTTGTCTATTAACTTGTTCAAAAAAGTATCAGGAGTTGTCAAGGCAGAGAAGAGTGTTTGCAAAAAGGGAAAAGTCCTTTGCTGCCTCTTTAAGACTAGGGCTGGGAGAAAGAAGAGGAGAGAGAAAGAAAGGAGAGAAGTTTGGAGCCCCGGGGCTTAAGCCTTTCCAAAAAAACTAATCACAACAATCGCGGCGGCCCGAGGAGGAGAGCGCCTGTTTTTTGTTTTTGTTTTTTTTTTCTCACCCCAATCGTACTTCGCCCGTCTCGAGCTCCGCTTCCCCGCAACTACTCTCCGCCAGATCTCCGCGCACGCCGACGCCCCCGCCCGCGGCCCCGGCAGCCCCGGCAGCCCGGCCCCCGCAGTCCCGGCAGGGCCGAGGGTCGGCGGCCGCCGGCGGGCCGCGCCCGCGCCCAGCGCCCGCATGTATAACATGATGGAGACGGAGCTGAAGCCGCCGGGCCCGCAGCAAGCTTCGGGGGGCGGCGGAGGAGGAGGAGGCAACGCCACGGCGGCGGCCACCGGCGGCAGCCAGAAGAACAGCCCGGACCGCGTCAAGAGGCCCATGAACGCCTTCATGGTGTGGTCCCGGGGGCAGCGGCGAAAGATGGCCCAGGAGAACCCCAAGATGCACAACTCGGAGATCAGCAAGCGCCTGGGCGCCGAGTGGAAACTTTTGTCGGAGACCGAGAAGCGGCCGTTCATCGACGAGGCCAAGCGGCTGCGCGCTCTGCACATGAAGGAGCACCCGGATTATAAATACCGGCCGCGGCGGAAAACCAAGACGCTCATGAAGAAGGATAAGTACACGCTTCCCGGAGGGCTGCTGGCCCCCGGCGGGAACAGCATGGCGAGCGGGGTCGGGGTGGGCGCCGGCCTGGGTGCGGGCGTGAACCAGCGCATGGACAGCTACGCGCACATGAACGGCTGGAGCAACGGCAGCTACAGCATGATGCAGGAGCAGCTGGGCTACCCGCAGCACCCGGGCCTCAACGCGCACGGGGCGGCGCAGATGCAGCCGGTGCACCGCTACGACGTCAGCGCCCTGCAGTACAGCTCCATGACCAGCTCGCAGACCTACATGAACGGCTCGCCCACCTACAGCATGTCCTACTCGCAGCAGGGCACCCCCGGTATGGCGCTGGGCTCCATGGGCTCTGTGGTCAAGTCCGAGGCCAGCTCCAGCCCCCCCGTGGTTACCTCTTCCTCCCACTCCAGGGCGCCCTGCCAGGCCGGGGACCTCCGGGACATGATCAGCATGTACCTCCCCGGTGCCGAGGTGCCGGAGCCCGCGGCGCCCAGTAGACTGCACATGGCCCAGCACTACCAGAGCGGCCCGGTGCCCGGCACGGCCATTAACGGCACACTGCCCCTGTCGCACATGTGAGGGCCGGACCGCGAACTGCAGCAGGGGAGAGATTTTCAAATAGAAACAAGGGAATTGGGAAGGGTGGAAAAGAGGAGAGTAAGAAAAATCTGATGCTCAAAAGGAAAAAAAAAAATCTCGTTACCCGTAGCCAAATGACAGCTGCGGAAAATACCACCAATCCCATCCAAATTAACGCAAAACACGTGATGCCGACTAGAAAACTTTTATGAGAGATCTTGGAACTTCTTTTTGGGGGACTATTTTTGTACAGAGAAAACCTGAGGGCGGCGGGGAGGGCGGGGTAATCGGGCCATGTATAGATCTGGAGGAAAGAAACTACGCAAAACTTTTTTTTTTTAAGTTTTAGTGATACGTTAGGCGCTTCGCAGGGAGTTCGCAAAAGTCTTTACCAGTAATATTTAGAGCTAGACTCCGGGCGATGAAAAAAAAGTTTTAATATTTGCAAGCAACTTTTGTACAGTATTTATCGAGATAAACATGGCAATCAAATGTCCATTGTTTATAAGCTGAGAATTTGCCAATATTTTTCGAGAAAAGGGTTCTTGCTGGGTTTTGATTCTGCAGCTTAAATTTAGGACGGTTACAAACAAGGAAGAAATTTATTCGGATTTGAACATTTTAGTTTTAAAATTGTACAAAAGGAAAACATGAGAGCAAGTACTGTCAAGACCATTTTCGTGGTCTTGTTTAAAAGGGCAAACGTTCTAGATTGTACTAAATTTTTAACTTACTGTTAAAGGCAAAAAAAAAATGTCCATGCAGGTTGATATCGTTGGTAATTTATAATAGCTTTTGTTCAATCCCACCTTTCCATTTTGTTCAGATAAAAAATATGGAATTACTGTGTTTGAAATATTTTCTTATGGTTTGTAATATTTCTGTAAATTGTGATATTTTAAGGTTCCCCCCTCCTTTTGTTTTCCGTAGTTGTATTTTAAAAGATTCGGCTGTTATTGGAATCAGGCTGCCGAGAATCCATGTATATATTTGAACTAATACCATCCTTATAACAGCTACATTTCCAACTTAAGTTTTTACTCCATTATGCACAGTTTGAGATAAATAAATTTTTGAAATATGGACACTGGAATTATGCCTGAGTCTTTCATTTCTTTGGCTAGTGATGCTTTTACAGAACTTCTTGTGGAATTAGATACCTTGTTCAGTCACCAAAGTCTTGATATTACCAGCAATGTCTCTTAGTGTTAGCTGCAGAAAAGAAAAAGATGGCTGGATAATTCATAACGGGAAACTGAAATGCACTGTCACTTCTAGAATAGAAACTATAGGCTTATATTGTTGAGTCCACCCCTTCCTTTCCTGAGCAGAGTGAATAAGCCCGATGTGGGCTTAAACTAGCTCACTTGTTGCCAGAGCTAGGCAATTCTGAAAATTTTCGAGTAGATTAGCAGATGGGATATTGAGCCAAATCAGAACCAGGTTGGCTGGGTTTGTTTTCATTTTCTTCACAACACAATGGCCCTTTGAAATGTGGTTTATAGGGGAAAATGATGCTTCTTGTATCGGAATAATTACAAAGTAGACAGGCCGAGGTGCTTGGGTGACTTTAGCCCTGCTATTGTGTGAGGAAACAAGTGGTTTTCTGTCTTTGTTTCCCGACTTCATAAACTTTCTCTATGTTTTCGTGTTTGGGATGAGGGAAAAGCGAAGACCGGCTTGCAAAATTCCCTTACTTATGGGCTTTTTCATTATTTATTCCCCTCCTTTCTTCCTCCCCCACCCCGGATTTCACTTCTTAATTTGGCAGCGCGGGTCCAAGCCTGTAGTCCCAAATCGGATAATCTCTGCAGCTGGTTACACGCAAAAGAGAAGCCAGGCAACAGACATTTTACAGAAGAGAGCTCTCGACTCCGAGGTAGATATTTCTCATTGTGCGCTCTGATCACATTTGGACATGATTGTGCTTTTGATCTGTTAACTGTTTTACTACAGTAGTAGAGAGAGGGGGAGGAGAGAGGGTGGGGAAACGAGATTGGATTTGCTGTTTTCTTTCGCCCCAGGAAAAGTAAAGAGAGGCTGGCGACGTCCTCGGCTGGAGCAGAAAAGTTGGGGGAACCGCCATGGTCTTTAAGTTAACCAGCGGGTTCTGGCGCAGCCGAGGCCTTTGGCCGGCTTGTTTTTTTTTCTTTTTGTTTCTTTTTTTTTTGGTTTGATTTGGTTTGTTTGTTTGTTTGTTTTTTGGGTTTTGTTTTGGTTTGGGTTTTTTTGTTTTTGTTTTTTGCTCCTAGCTTCCACTCACCTTCTATCCAAAGGCACCAAGAACCAGGAATCGGCGTCCTATGAGTTCTGCATGCTTTTCTGTTTGTAGAGCGTCCTCTCTCTGCACCTCTGTAGAAGGATCCCGTGGCGCTTTGTGCCCTTCAGCCAGGAACCGGCCGCAGCCAGTTCTCTCAGCCTCTAGGCCTGTGTCGCCTCTTTTGCAAGAAAGTAGTTTCTTGAGGAGCTGCTAATGTTTCGTGGAGGATCGTGAAGGTCTCGTTTACTGTGTTTATATTTCTTCTCGGTCTCTTCATTTCGAGTGTACAGTGGGCTGTTTACTTTATTTTCGTTTTTAGGGTAATGTACTGGGGACATTTATTCAGTTCACAGTCCAAGCTAGGCATTCCCCCCCCCTAATTAATGCAGAGACTCTAAAAGAATTTCCCCAGCCCGGCCAGCCATTGTGATGCATATAGGATTATTCACGTGGTAATGAGCACATTCGACTGTTCTTGCTCACACGAAGGAATAAAAGAAACTTTGAATAAAGAACCAAGCGATGTGTTGGGGGAGAGGGGAGAATATTCCCTGAATTCGAGCCAATGGACAATATAGAATGTATATATTTGAAAATAAATATATCTTAGGGCTATATAAAAAGTTTACAGTAAATGACTTGACTCACCCTCCCAATTTAAAGAAACAAGAGTATGGCTCAGTGCATCTGACCCAAACCAAAATTATGGGGAGATGCTCAGGTTCAAATAGTCTGCAAGACAGAGGAGCACTTTTGAGGTTGAAGTCATTTAAGTGACTATCACTCTGAGAAAAAAAAGAGAGAGAGAAGCCCAATTCTCTCATCCCACTATATTTCCAAACTAAATAGTTTAAAAGTGGAGGCCAAAGTATTTTGTTTGCAAATATAGATGCTTTTGATAAACTGCAGTTAAGAAAAGGGCACTCATTGCATTATCCATTTCATTAAGTAAAATCATTCTTGAGATGTTTATTTGCATAGCAAGGTTAATATTGACGAGCAAATAATTTTTATGAGTGATTTCATTTTTAAGAAGAGGGATAAAGCCATAATTCTACCCAGAGAGGGCTTGCTACTGGGTGTAACTTTTTTCCTAGGAATATTATTCTGGTCAATGAGAATTTAATTTAATTAACTTAATTTTCAGTCAAGAAGATGAATTTAAATGTTGCTTTGACTTTATACATAGACCAGAAATGTGTAACAGGATAGGAATAAATCTGTTCTTGCTACATCTTTTCTTCCACACTCACCCTCTTCATATCTTAAAGAGTGTTAAAATATTTTGCTGAGCAGGAGTAGATTAACAAGGTTCCTTTGCCAATGCCAGAAAGCTGGTATCACAGACCATCCCAGGGGAAAATGGCACACATTAACCACTAAATGAATATTTGACAAGGGCTCATCCGGAGGTATTATTACTCTAAATGTGTCCCTACTGGACTTTTCAAGGTCAAAGAGCAATGCTTCAATTAATTATTTAGACTGCTAGTAGATTTGGATGTAATAGCTGTACTTATTTCTGGAAAGCGACACATTCTTGCAGTAGGAAAGTCTCCCAAGACTGTCCATCAGAAGCATCTCAAATGGAAAGGTGTGTGGAGGAGCCCTGGCACTCCAAAGCTGACTTTTTTCATGAAACATTTTTCTGGGCCAAGGGAGAAAGTTACCCCCCCCCCCATTTCAGGAACTATTTTTGGTTTAAAAGGAAAAACAACACAATAATGTGTGTACGTTTCATCACTGTGTCTGGCAAGATTTTTGGAGGTTGTGATGTGGCGGGTACTGGGTGGTATTTTATATAACCTCTGCCTTGTCTATATAGCGAAGTCAAGGGATTTCATAGTCCCTCCCTGTCAGGCTTTGAACTTATTAGGTAGGGTACCTATTCCTGTTCGGCAATAAAAGCAAAGGTTTTAAATGGAAGGCACCAGGCTTAGTGCCCTGAGTTCTAGTAATGGCAGACGAAATTGGGGTGCAAGATAGTCCCCTCTTCTCCTATTGGTCTGAATGCCATAAGGAGGGGGCACATTCCTGCCATGTCACAGGTTCTTCCATGACCCTAGGTAAAATGGTAGTCGAGTGATTTTAAGAGTAAGATTCCTTCACAATAACATAAATTGAATGAATAAGAGATAAGCTGGGGGGGGGGAGTAATTACAGCCCAATTCATTCAGCTTTTCAGAACTTTTGTTGTAGGCACTCCATTGACTGGGTTTGAGCTGCCAGTTTTCTCACATTAAAATGGAGCTGATCAGTGCCTGGGATGATGGGGGGGGTAACTGCTAAACTGCATTGCCGTGGGGGTCTTCCTTTAAAACCATTACAAGAGTGAAATTAAATCGTGCCTTTATGTGCTCCAAGTTTTTACTTTTCAGCTGCTCATAGTTTATAGCTAACTGCTCTGAGATTGAGGTCTGACTGTGCAGCCTGATTACCTGCTAGTTGGCATCTCCTGTCTGTCTGTCTGTCTGGTGTAATTGAAAGAACTTTTTTCTCTGCATCACATCACCCCCCCCCATTTCTTGCTTTTGAAAGTTTTGAGAAACAGACGCTCATATTCTTTTCCCTAGAGCTTCTTCAGCCTAGAATTCTTTTAGCCAAGGCTCCTACTCACCATTTCCCCAAACCCCCACCCTATTATTACTTTAAAATAATTTGCATCCCTGTGGGGGGGGGTTGCTCTGTTTTTGTTTGTTTTCGGCTGCTTTACCTTGCTCTTGGAGCTAAGACTTCTTTTCAGGCTCCACCTGGGCCTGGGGTCGGGGATTGGTTCTATATTCTTCGCTTTCTTTTTTGACCTGACTTGAAAGATGTCCGACTGCTTCTCCCTAGGGACCCTGTCTAGGAGATGGATCCCTTAAAGAAGGGAGAAACTCTGACCTTTACTGTGAGAGACTGGATAATGTCCAAAGGCACACAGCCTCTGGAAATTTAAAATGAAAAACTCAATAGAGCTTTCCAAAGACAGGGAAATGGCTCGAACTGCAGGATTAGGTTGACGTCTTTCATAATTATTTTCTATTAAAAACTTTCCCAGAAATGTGTCCGTGACACCAGCCGGGAGCCTCCTCTCTTCTAGGGATGCTGGCCAGCTCTAGTATTGTTATTCTCCGCGAGGATATTTTCCTTCTGTGGCCTTTAGAAAATAATGGACAACTCGACTTTCTTGTTTTGACTAAAGAGACTTCTCTTGGAGAGACTGGAGTACACAGGTAAGCAGGGCTTTCTCTAGTCAGAGCCCTCTTTCTGTGTGCGGTTCCGGATGGATTGTATTTTATATTTGGTAGAACGGGACTAGTTCTGACTTCCTGGGCGCTGATATCAGTTCCTCTCCGAAGCAAGCGGTAATCTTTTTCTTAGGAGGGACGCAGAGATTTATTTGTTGCTTCTGGGCCAGCGTTCGGGCTAGAAGTAGTTTTTCTAGTTAGCAGGCAAGTCAGGTGATTCAAAGCTCACAGGGGCCATTCGTTTTATTACCCCATCTGCTTGTCTTTAGTGAGTCAAGTGGACACGGGTGTATAAAGATTTCAGCGCTTTGAACCACTTTTGCTTCGCTGGGCCCAGGTTCGGCAGGGCTGAGCTGGGACCTGACCAGCCTCCTGCAGGCCGCCTTAAGGGGGATCTGGAGACCTGGCAAGCTGAGCTGGTGACAGACCTGGACTGGCTAGGACCTGACGTCACGGCCCCCAAGCCCCCATCCCCAGAGACTCTCCAAGAAGATGCTGAGGGATTCCCAGTCTCTCTGCCCTCTCGCAGCCTTCCACTGAAAGTTGCTGGAGCCTAAGTCCTCTGTATATTTACCTCCTGGCCTAAGACATATAGGCTCCAGACCCTCCAAATTAGAAGTTATTGGCCCAAGTCTTATCTTCTTGACATCTCACTCAAGTCCTTTGCTTGTGGCCAAGCCTCACTGGGTGCTTCCTACGCTGGATCAGAGGCATAGCACCGGCAGAAATGTAGGAAGCTTTGAGAGTTTTATGGGGCCGAGGGGGGGCATGAGGTGCAGATCTGAATGAGCCAGTCCTTCAGGTCCTCAGATGTGAAGAAGAGATGGCTGTGTAAGACCACCCCCATACCCCCTACATCTTCTGGCGTGAATCGAGCCTGAGATTTCCTGTCTGTCTAGCAGAAGAAGGTGAGAGACAAGGGAAGCAAGGTTCCAAGGTAGTCTCAAAGCTGGATACAAAGATCCTGGCCATTTTTGTTGGTCCTAGGCAGTGACGTAGGCTTGGGGTGGGAGGTGGTCACTTTTCTCATTTCTTTAAAACCGTTTCTGACTTAGGGTTAGCCTAGGAAGTCACTTTGAAACTCTACCATCACCGTTTGTCTTCCTGAAAGGAACACTATTGGGATTTGAGACTGGAGTTGCCCCCTGCCCCCAGAGGACAGTAAAATGGTGACTCTTATACAGAGCAATGACTTCCCCTGGCATTCTTATCACTAGTGGGGCTAATGATGAGAGTAGAGCTTTGCCCCAACCCCCACTTTGTGATGTCAGGGACTGCAATGACTCTGGGAGGCCTATCCAGGAGAAGAAACCCTAGAGAGTTTCTGACCAGGCCAGTAAAGTTGACTGCCATCATTCTACCATAAGCCCCAGTTTTGTAGGCCCCTGGCCTCCCCAACATTCAAATGGTCTATCTCTCCTATAAATAGTCCCAGATCTGCTCACACACACCCTACGTCCATCTGCAGCAGGACTCTTCTTTTCCTTTATGTGTGCTTTCGAAGTTGGGTGATCTGCTAGCTAGAGTTTGTTCTGAGATCAGAAAGAGTTGATCAGCTGTGTTTTGTTTTGTGTTGTCTTCAAACTCATCAAATTAGGCCGGAGGGCTTTCTAGATACACCATGGCTGGTCTGTTCCAGCCTTCCTGAGTCCCTACAGCAGTTCTGAACCTGGACTTCTAAAGTCTTCTGACTCTAATGTCATGGTGGTTAGAAGAGTTGTCCCTGGCTTACCATTAGCATGCCATGTCCCAAGTTCTCCCTACCTTCCACTCCTGAGGATTTATACAGCTGTAAGCCAGAGTTACATTAGACCCATCTCGGAATAAGAATGATAACATGTTAGAGTCAAACACTCACCATAGACATTCCCTGAGTGAGTTAAAGATGAAAACTATTTGGTGGCTAGAGTGTGACTGAGATGGAGAAAGCCACTGGGGAAGCCCTTTGGTGTTGCTGGGTGCATTGCCCAGGGTTTATTTTCAACCGTTAAATCAGTTTCTTTTCTTTTCTTTTTTTTTTTTTCAATTCCCTTCCAAATTGAAGGGTCTGGAAACTGGACTTTATATTCTGAAATGAGCCCAGTAGCCCACAGAGTAACTGAATGATTCAGCAAGAATCAGCTCCAATCTGGGTTATTGCATAACATTACATACAGTCCAGTCGGATTGAAGCAATCCTGCCCCTCAAGGTTCTCTTTCTTTGCACTTTCCTCTCTCCTCCAGGGAAGGTACCTTAAAATCTAGTCTTTTGGGGAGTGTGTTTACTCCAACTTCTGGTAAACTAGGCTAGCAGTCTTGTCAGCTTTCCAAACACCCTCTCATCAGCTTTGTGAAATAGTACAAAAACATTTTGGAATCCAAGATGGCAAAGAAAGCCTGAGCATATGGAGACGAGGGTTGTCAGGAAATTGATTTAAATGTTTAGTTCACACTTCAGGCCCCAGTATTTCCTCTTTCCTCCTCAGTTGTCTGCTTCTAGTAGTCGGGTACCTATCTCTATTAGCAAGCTGGCTCCCCAGCATAAACCATGAATACATATCAAGTAGGCCTGTTCTGCAACAGTTTATCAGGACCTATTCTCTCTTGCATGTTTCTGCTTTGATTCCTATAGAAAGTTCACTCTACCCTATAAGCAATGTCATTCTACAAACTTACTATTTCCATATAAACTGTGGAGGTAAGTTTCAAAAGGAAAAAAAAAAATCAGGTAGTCTTCCCATCCTCCCACCCAGCCCCAGGAAGCTTCCAAGTTAAGGACACAAAATATTTCATGGTTAGTAGTGTGAGCTTCCAAATTAGCTGCATATAAAGTATTTTAAGATTTTTTTTTTTTTTGTCTGTCACTGGCTGGCAATACTCATTTTGTGTGTGTGTGTTGGTTTGAAAAGCAGGAAGAAATGTAATGAATTGAGTGCTGTCAGAGATGTCTTCTGTTTGAACAATCTGCGATGGGCTGAATGGCAGGGACTCCCTCATCCACTGCAGGTGCAGCAGAACCGGGAAAGGGGGAGGGGACCCTCTGTTCAGTCAAAAAGCAGCATTTCCCACAATAGACCACACACTGGTGGCCAGCGTGACATCGGCCCACACTTACATACTTGCCCCCCCCATCCATAGTTCTGAACCGACAAAGTGGCCATACAGTAGCCTTGCAGAGGTTCCTTTAATGAACATTTTGTGGTTACTATGGCCAGCATTGAAATCCATGAGCCCTGGGAGGAACAAATAGACTTTTAATCGTGACTTCCAAACTCAAATCTATTGCTGTAGATATTAAAAGTAAGCGGATCCCTCTGCTCTCTCCCAATATCAATGCTCATAAGGCCCAGATGTGCTAGGATCTGAGAATTCTAAGTTAAAAGTTTTTCTGAGACTACTTAGGTTCCAAGCCCGGGTCTTGCAAGTCCTGTGAGATCAAACAGGAAAGGAGAGAAGGCATGAATTTCGTGTATTTGTTTAAATGTAAAAGGACCTCTAGTATTTTATTATGCAGCATGAGAGGGCTAATCCTACAAATGAAGGCACGTTAATCTTGCTGAGCGCGGTCCTGTCCCCTTTTGAATTGTTTTTACTGGGGAGAGGGGTGGAGAGGAAGAGGGGGTCAGGAAAGGCGATAATTGTTTTAAAACTCTGGACAGAAATGCAACCACCCTTTAGCTGCCCTTGCTGGCAAGGAGCAGACATTAGAATAGTTTTTGTCGCACACTGATATTAGCTCAGGCCCGAGTGCAGCAAGTTTTAAATAGAATTATTTGAAAGTGAGAGGCGACTAGGAACTTTGCGATCAGGTCCTTCTTCGCACCCCATGCTCTCCTCCCCCTCCCGGCTTGACAGGGTTTTAGTTTTGGGTCTGAACTTTTAGGAGGAGGTCTTGAGGCAAGACCTACCACCCTAGTCTGTGATATGAGGGTGACATCAAGGTGGCCCAGCTAATAGATGGCTCCCATTTGTGCTGAGGAAAATCACTCCCTGTTTACATATGGCTAAAACACAGCCTTCCAGCCAAGAAAAACATCAACTTTCCAACGCCCCTCCCCAACAGAGCCTGTTCGTGGGTCACTTAAACACTTCGGTGGGTCCGGACAGGCCCCCTCGCTCACCTCTGCATTGGTAAGAGGAGAAGTCGGAGTGCGCCGGGCGGTTCTAAAAGGCATTGGTAATAACAGGCCAAATTCTTTAAAACCCCGAATCACAGGAAGAGATGGCTAAGAGAATGACTGAGACCACCGCCGGTGGCCTCACGGTGGGTATGCCAATGGCGCCTACTTAAAGTCTAGGGCCTAGAAGAGGTCCCTCATCCACAGCTCCCCGCAGCTTAGGCACTAACGTATGTTCCGGCCGGTACACACCCACAATTAATCTTTCTTATTAAAGCCTCCATTCGGTACCCAAGGGGCAACTCAAACCTATTTAGATTTCCTTGGTTGGCTGCACAGATTTAAGTGGGCAAAGAGTTATAAACCTAATAACAGAGGGCGCGCGAGAGGGATTTGAGTAGAGAAGACGAAGACGCGGGATTCACGGAGGGCGGGGGGAGTGAAGAAGGATGCTGTGGGCCTTGCCCATGTCTGGCTTCTGCCTCGGGATGCAGCTGGGGCAGCGAGTCTCCCGCGTGCGCGCGCGCGCAACGCGCGGCATCCTCCAAACGCACCTGCATGCCAGCCCCTTTGCTCAGCACCTTTTCCCTCTGAGAGAGGCGCAATCCTCACAGCGTCCCCATCACGGGAACTAGTGGAGAACCAGGAAAGGTTTGCGCTGTTTGGGATTAATTGAGAATAATTAACACTGGACACGGTTAATCACCACTTCGGGGCACTCTCCCTCCTTTCGGGCCTGTGGTGTCGGCCTCTTTTGCTCCGGCTGACGACGCGGGTGGGTTTGCTGGTGAAAGTGAAGACGTCGCGGTAGCTGTCACCCAGTTCTGCTGTACTTTTTTAAGCGCTCGCATATTGTTTGATTACTAATTCGAGTTAATATGATCTTTATGGCAACATAACAGTGGATAATTGGCCTTTTTTCTCAACAACAATGTAAATCACAATCGCTTTATTATTTAATAACGTCAAACGCTTCGTTGGATTGGCCCCGACCGAGAAGACCTTTTCTTTCTAGACAGTATTATGGGAGAAGGACAATGAAGATCTAATTGTGGAGGTTTCATAAGTTGGCTCCGGTAAATGAACAGCTTCGATATGGAAGTCCCAGCAGATGTAGGCACCGCTAACTGTAGAAACGCCACCCCACCCCTCTACCCACCGTCCAAACACACTGTTGGGGGCTTTCTGGGGTGGCCGTGGTCCACAGAGCCTAGCAACCACCTCAAGTTCCCAGTAGCAATTATAGCCCGGGCTCTTTACATTGGGGATTTATCATGACGGCATCCAGTCAGCTCGCCAAATTAACACGACTTGCAAACAGCCACAACCTTTTGGGCGCCCTTACGGATTATTTGGCTATGGGACACGGAGACCAGGGAGTCTGCGTTTTGTTTTGGTTGGTTGGTTGGGTTTGGTCTTATTTTGTTTTTGTATGATTTTTTTTAAACGGAATCGGTATTGCAGGGTCTTGGAATATACTTGTCTCAGACAGTTTGGCAAGGGACCTGAGCCATCGTTTCACAAATGCCCGGAAGAGCTGAGAATACCCAGAGACCCTCCCATGAGAAAGACCACTCTTGGAAGGAAGGCATCCCGGTTGCTAGAATGAGATCCTCATCACCCTTGTCCCCAAAGGCCCAATTCTAACGACATCTACCGCTGCTTCTGCCTTGGTCGGAAGACTGAGGACGCTGGGGTCTTCTAAGTGGCAAGCCCCAACCTTTGGAATTCGGGTCAGAGGAGAGAGACTCGGAGCCTGCCGAGGTTTTGTTTTTGTGTGTGCCCGCCTCTTCATTTTAGTGAACGAATACTGCCGGTCGGTAGAAGGAACAGTGCGCTCCCCACCCACCCCTCCGCGCCTTTCTAAGATAAACAGGAGGTGCGAAACGCTTCCCAGCACACGCGCCCCGGGGCCCTCCTCCCACTCGGCGCGCCAACCGAGCAGCTGTCCCCGCGTCCCAAACCAGACCTGGGTGACAACCGCCCGTTTTTCAAAACCGTCCCACTGACCGCGGCCAACAGTGTCAGTCACTTCCCTGCCCACTCTAGCCTTTTCTGAGAACCTAAAAGAAGTGGCAAGGGTTGAGGAATTGAGATTGGGTTTTCAAAACTTGTTTTTGCCCCAGAGAAACATGCACTAGCACTTTTTTTTTTTTTTTTTAGTGGTATTTTAGCACAAGGAGAACATTTGGAAACTTTCTCTTAACAGGAGTCGGGCACATTGCTATTCTTGTGTGTCGGTCGCCTGGCCTCCCCACCCGCAGCGGACAATGCCCGCATTGAGGCTCGGTGGCCTGCAGGCAGCGGGAGGCTGGGGACTGCGCAGCCTTCCTCCGAGGGGCCCGCAGCTGCGGGAGCACCAGGGTGGGAGCAGGGGCGGGGAGCCCGGTCGCCGGAAGGACAGCCTTTAGAAGTACCATTTTGCCTCAGGCCTTACACTAAGCCTGGCATTGAGGACCTAGATACAGGACTGGATGGGGGGTGAGGGGGGACTGGCACAAACGACAACAAATTTTGCATTAATTGCTGCCCCCCACCCGCGATTTTATTTTGGACAGAGAATTTTGCACCCCAGGCGGTCCAACCCCAGTCTTCACTCTTGGGCGCCTCTTCTTTTGTTAATCTCTCAACCTCGGGCTCTGACGCTAAGCGGGCCTCCTCCTGGGTGCCAATTTTTGTCTCACCCGAGCACTGGCACACCACAATCTCGCGCTTGGGAGTACGGCACCGCGGGGGGGGGGGCGGGGACGACCCAGGCCAGAGATTGAGGACATTCTTTTCTAAGCTCAATTGTTTTCTCCCTCAGAGCACATCAGTACCCAGGGCCTTTGCCGAGAAACCTTGAGGTCAGCAGAGGCCCTCGGAAGGGCGCCACAGTGGCTGAAGCTGGCGTCTTAGGGTTTAAAATGTGCACCCCGCCAGGTGTCGGGACCACGTGCTGCGCCTTCGAAAGGTGACGGCGGCCCCGCCGCTGTGCCAGGCGGCCGGAGATGGCGCAGGGAACGCCGCAGTCCCCGGTGGCGACATGGGGCGGGCGCTGCGTGGCAGAGCTGGCCGTAGCACTGAGTGGAGAGAATTATCTGGAGCGTGTTTGATCTGGGGCTGCGTCGTCAGCTTCTGCTTTATTTGTTTGTTTGTAATCTCATATTTAGCAAGCCAGGACGGTGGCAGCGAGGGAGAAAGGAAGGGATGGAGGAGGGGGGCTTCGCGCTAACCACACCCCTTCCTAATGAGTTAATTTCCATATTTGCGTCTCCCGCTTCTAGCGCCCTCTCTTTCCGGGCGCCTCCATACAGTTGCCTCTTGCGCAGCTCAGACACTTTCCACTTAGGAACGAAACAACAACAAAAAAAAGCCCCCGGTAAGAGCAGAAAATTGTTCTATTGATAACATTCGCTCCGAGTGTTGATCTTAGCGTCGTGGGCAACCGGTTAGTCCCCACCCCACCCCCAAATGGGTCCCACACGGATTGCAGAGGGTTTGCGGACTCGCTAGCTGGCTGGAGACCGACGCTGACAGTCCCTCCCGCCTCCAACTGTCCGACCCTCGAGTCACCTTTTCTCACGGCTTCTCATTTTTTCCCCCTCAGAGTAAATGCAGTGGAAAGAAACCTAGCCAACCCAGAGCAGGAGGAGAAATGATCTCAAACAAATGAATCAAAAGTGAAAGTTTCAAACCAGATACGGACTCTAGGGAAGAAAGATACAGTTGTGTGCTAGAGAAGGAGGGCTGGGCGAGGGTGAGGACTGGCGTTAGGGGTGGTCACCAGTGGGAATGGAGGAAGGAGAGCGATGAAATGAGATTGCTATCCACGCATTGGGTCGACAAGAATTTGTGGCAAAGACAGTGAATGAGTTTTTGGAGAGACGCGGAACTCAAGGCCACAAATCAGGATTGTCTACACTTGGGTGGAGGTTCCGTTCAGGAAATCGATGCGAGAAACAGACCTTCCCAATTGTTCACCGCCCCTGCCTCTCCGCCTTGGTGGCTTCACTCCTCTCTGACTGGGGCGTCCAAATAGCCCACTGGTCCAAGTGAACTGGCCCAAGAAACTCTTGTTTCCATACTGGGGAGAAACTTACGCAGGGAGCTTTAATCAAGATTTGTAGCTCTGCGAGGGGCAAAGACAGCAAACACCCCGCAGGTGTACGCCGTAACTCCACCATCCGGACTCCAATGTAGATTACTCTGGCCGCGTTTGATCGGCTCTTTGAAAGCCTTTAACAATTGCCTGTGACGAACAGCCAGGCTCAGTGTTTTTCTGAATAGTGCCTTGAGCGTAAGTCCTCAGGGTCTTTAAAGAGCTCTAGTTTGGGGATGTTGGGGGGGGGGGCTGTTTTCGGTTTTGCTTTGAAGGACGAAAAGGAAAACGCTCGATTTTAGTTTACACCTCCTCAACTTTTAGTTGCTAACAGGTATCACTCAAGGCAGGCAATGCTTGATCTCACTGCCACCTTCGCTTGCTGTCTTCCAGGGCTGTTTATGGTACATTCTTTGTGTCAAGAACGTGGCTCTTCTTTGTAATAATGCATCGTGTATATGTGTATACACATATTGCATTACAGTGCATTAATAAAATGACACTGTTACTAATTTCTGTCTTGTCAGTAACAACCGCTCTCCCTGCTCACAAACGTCTGTTGAAGTAGTTAGACTAAACAGTTATTATTACCACTTTACTACTGTCCAAGTCTCTTCTCCATTACTTCTAAACTGTATCTATTCAGTAAGAGTCTGAGTTGAAAGTCAAAGTTTTCCAAAGTAAAACTTATGGTTTGCTACCGTCCCTTCCAACACCTTGGCACTAAACCCCAACACTAAAATGAAAAAAAAAAGAAAAGAAAAGAAAGAAAGAAAGAAAGAAAAAGGAGGTGCTTCTGGACTTGTCTTGTTTGCATACAGTGTTTACATAAGAGGAGGGAAGTGAACTTTTGTCTGAAACATACACTGAGTAGAACTTTGATTTCATAAGATGTCAATGGTTGCAGGGCTTTATCATACTAGGGTGAGGGGCACACATTTGAATTAAAGGCCCACTCCTGCCACTTCAGAGTATGAACAGTTACCCATGATTGACTGTTAAATTTGCCTGTTAGAAAAGTTTTCTCTGTACTAAGTCACACTGGGGGCTGGGGAAAACCTGTTTATTATCCAGTTCTGGACCGGAGCAGGCCCCAGTACCAAGGGGCTCATGGCTCTGGCCAGCCGGGGCGGGAGTGGAGTGGGGGGGTGGCTCTTCACAGCAGCCCCCTTTGTTCTCCTGGGCCCTTCCCTGATCTCAAGCTTCGCCTGCACATCCCCAAGTTTGTGTGTTAATGACGCTATTACCATCTGGCTTGCCCTACTTTCCAAAAGATATAAATCTCCCAGCTTGACTGCCCACATTATCATTTAAGTGCCACCATAGCCAGAAGGAAAAAATGCTTTCAAGGCTCAGATTCTTGTGCTCTGGCTGCCCTGGTACTACTCTTCGGCTGTATTTATAGACTGCACATTGAGGGCAAGAGTACGCCTCAGAGATTGCACATCGCGGACCTGTCCCTCCAAGCCAGGAAAGACCTGTTACCTGGAGGAAGAAACACTCCAGATGATTTTCCCCTAAAGACATTTTTATTTTATCCAATGCAACCCAAATCCATACACCGTCCTCCTTTTTTTTTATTTTTTGCACTTGCACACTTCCCTTAGCCCCCTCCTCTGGGGCTAGTAAAAGTGTCAGCACAACTCCCAGACATTCACAGCCATGTGGCCCACTGTGGCCTTCCTTTTCAACGGGAGAATAGATTGTTTCTCCGTTGGAGTGAAGAGAGGTAAAAGTTCTGTGAAGCAACTTTCGGGAGCTGGACACCCTTCCCAAAGTCCCACTTTTAATGTCGCCTGTATGGATGTGTGCTCCTTGTGTGGATTCATGCTCACTCCTAGCTGCATGTCTGGGTCTTCTATCTTTCCTGGGGATAACCATTGGTGATTTTTTTTGTTATTTTTTTTTTTTTTGAGCACAAAAGCTGAGAACATATAACAAAATATCGAGGCTGGCTTGTGCATGGTCCCACTTAATCCGGTCTGGTCACTGTGGATGGAACAGAGCAGACTGCCTCTAAGCGCGCCTCTGAGGATTCAGGCCCCTTAATGGTTTGTCCCCCCTTTCCAGGTTTCTGGACTGTGTTGACTTATGGGCAGTCATATCTGGGTGCTTCTGTTTGTGCATCCTCCCTTCTTCCTAGAGGAAGGTTCCATTCACATCAGCCAATCCTACCGGCCGGAAGAATTGGAAGTATGCACTTCCCGGATTCCTAGGGAAGTTCTTAAAATTAGGAGAATTTTAGCATATGAGCGCTGGAGCTCGAGTGCACACACAGATGAACACCTTAAAAACTTCATCTTTAAGGAAAAATATTTACATATTATGCTCTTATACATTCCTACTACTTTTTTTGAACTGAGCACAGACTGCACAAAACAGTGACTAATTCTAGCACACCGGTAAAGCTGTTTGCCTGCAAGAGAGTTTTTATTCCCTTCTCAGTTCATTTTCTTGCCTTTTTCTTCTAAACTCAAAAAAAAAATCTTGTTTAGAAATGTGTATCCCCCTTTCCTTCTGAGAACATTATCGAGTTGATATGAACAAATTGCAGAGGATATACCATTTAAGTAAGATGCACTTTTAATCACTGGTCATTAAAATGGTTATGTTAAATATACTCAATTACATGCATGACTTAACTCTAACAGTACTTTTTATTCTCCCAGCTGCTCACGTATTCCTAAACGGTAGTCTGCAGTGGAAACTTGATTATGCCGAATCCATGCATTTCCATGGATTTTTTCATCAGCCTAATTAATGGCTCAGTGTGGTCCTGGGGTCTGAATGAACCTTTTACTGTCGTTTGAGGTTGAAGGCAGTGTTGGAATGTAGAGGCTCGCTCTCTCTCTCCCTCTCTCTCTCTGTCTCTCTCTCTCTCTCTCTCTCTCGCTTGATTATTCACTGGTACTTTGGGATTCCACTAAGCAAGGTAGGTAGCAGTCATTAAAGAGAAAAACTATTGCACAGCAAGGAAGACCGTTCAAATGTCAGGGGAAAAAATAGGCTGGTTCTTTATTTTCATATTCTTGGTTTCATAGACATCTCCAAATATTTAGTAAGGCAGAAATGCCACCATGCTTTTGTATCTCAAAACTTCACTGAAAAGGAAAAGTTGGAAACAGATTTACAACCGGCGACTGAACTCATTTCTTTTGCTCATCAAAGCTCTATCCCTGCTCCCTCCTTTCTTCCTGCTCCATCACTTCTAGACTGTGTTCCCCCTCCACTGCAACTTTCATCTTTCCCGAGGAAGCACTCAGGGCGTGTTTTCACAAGAAACTCAAATCACCCCCCAAGTGGGTGACTCCATTCTGTCTTTTCAGGTGTAAATTTACATTTGAATACATCTCAACCTCA
Source organism: Lophiomys imhausi (assembly GCA_907164525.1). Classification (NCBI taxonomy): domain Eukaryota; kingdom Metazoa; phylum Chordata; class Mammalia; order Rodentia; family Muridae; genus Lophiomys; species Lophiomys imhausi. Next base: position 976,789 of record CAJQZJ010032527.1, read on the forward strand.
CTGACCCCTGCTATCCCCGGCCCTGCCTCCACAGAGTGGCTGCCAATCTACAACCCCACAACTTGCAAGGGCAGGCCGAGGTCGAATTTCCCAAACCCGCCCCTAACCCAGAGACCAACAAGTGCTCACATTTCCCAGGAGAGACCTCCTGAAATACCTGCTCTTAGTGGCATGCATATAGAAGAATTCCTTTTAAGATGTACTTTCTTGGAATACAAAAAAAAAAAAAAAGCAAAACGAGGTAGAGATTCTAGAGTCTCTAAGAAATGTAGTAACCCTGGCAAGAGAACACTGAAACTTTCCCTTCTTTTTGAGTCCCCAAGGACAGAGCGCTTCCAGGAGCAGAGTCTATGGAGTTGCCCCTAGCACTTAGCATCAGCAGGGGAATGTCATCCCTGGCTCCCCATCTGGTGAGTGAAACCAGAGGATTTCAGATCTATAACCTTGGAGCTTCATGTATAGTATGCCAATAGTATGAGTATATTTTCAGGATGGAAAATTAGCCTTTTGTAGTGCCTTGCTTGGATAAAGAGAGGAATTCTAAGAGACAATGTACCAGAACTGGTAGCACAAGACACTTGCCTGGCACACACTGTGGGCCATTTAGACAGATTAATGGAGACTCAGATTATGTCTGTAAAATTAAGCTAAGACAAAGCTTAGGGAACTGCCGTAGAAGGCCTGTGCAGGTGGCCAGACCCTTATGAGGATTTAAGATGTTCTCTTCATTAAGTGTAGTGGCTCATACCATTGGTTTGGAATTTAGGAGGTGGGAGGCAGAGGATCAAACATTGGAGATTTGAGGCCAGCCTTGGACACAGAGGAATACTGTACTGAATTTAGGGATATAGGGATAGTCTTACATGCATCCCCCAAACCCACTCCCCACCCCTGAACCTTACCTCAGACTGAGATGGGATTTAGTCATTTCCTATAATGGCAAGAAAGGCTAACTAACCGATCAAATGTCCAGCTAGCTGTCTTGATAAACATCAGAGTTTAGCTGATCACAGTTGGTATGATGTGCCAGGTCCTGACTTCCCCTGTCCCACTTCTGCTGGTGACACTTGTTTCTAAAATAGTGAATTGATACCTGTGTGGGCTTTGTCCCTTCTGTCCCCTTGCTGTTCTAGAAAAGCCTGTGAGCCATGATCATAGATGAACTCTGCTGTGTCCACACTCCCACAGCAAATTTGCCAAGAAAGAGTCTGAGCTCAGTTGACCGAATGCCTGCCGGACACGCACAAAACATTGGTTCAGTTCTCAGCCCAGCATAAACTAGTGCCTGTCTGCAAAACCCAGTACTCGGGAGGCACAAGTTCAAAGGTAGTCTAGGCCTGAGTCCCTGTCTCAAAAGACTAATTGGAATGAGTTGGATACTTCTGAGAGCCTGTAAAATGAGGCTGATGGGAAATACTGGCCTTTTGCAAGAAGCCCAGGTTGTTCTGTCTTCTTTCAGTGCTAAATGGGTGGGACATACCATCCTTGACTCCAGAAAGCTGAGCAAAGTAGAGATGGGATGCCTCATTCTCAGACCAAAGATCTTAATGATGGTAGCTGTAGGAAATACAGGCTCCAACAGCCTCAGCTTAAAAATGACAAGTGTCGCCGGGCGGTGGTGGCGCACGCCTTTAATCCCAGCACTCGGGAGGCAGAGGCAGGTGGATCTTTGTGAGTTCGAGGCCAGCCTGGTCTACAAAAGTGAGTCCAGGACAGCCAGGGTTACACAGAGAAACCCTGTCTCGAAAAAACAAAAAAAAAAAATGACGTGTCACACGTCCATGCTATAAAACTATAGTTTCCTGTTGCTCTACTTGCTACTGCCTAATTTCCTTCTTGCTTTTTTTCTTTCCCCCCAGACAAGGTTTCTCTGTGTAGCCTTGACTGTCCTGGAACTCCCTCTCTAGACCAGGCTGGCCTGGAACTCATAGAGATCGCCCTCCCTGTGTTTTTGGAGGGCAGAGATTAAAGGTGTGGACCATCATCACCCAGCTACCTCTAGCTTTCTTCTTTTTTTTTTTAATAATTTATTTTTTATTTCTTCAAGTTACATCTCAATCACAATCCCCTCCCTACTCCCCCCTCCAGTCCCACCCTTCCACCCTCCTCCCCCTCAGCCCCACCATCCTCTTCCCTTCTTTTTTTTTTTTTTTTTTTAGTTTAAGTTATTTTTCCCCCCAACAGCTCTCCCTTTCAGTCCAAATAATGGTTCTTTTTCTTATAACTATAAATACAATACAAAACAACAGAAATAAATAGGCCACGATTATAAGAGTTATATGGCTTAGCATACATTCCCAATGTCCAGTCCATATGTATTTGGCACCTGACTTTAACATTCTACTATCTAACCATCTCCATGAGTTTAAAGTTCTATATCTAACTCAGCTTTCATACTAACTTGCCTCATAATTTTAAAAATATCTTCTTAGATCCAGAACACCCTCTTGATTCCTAAACAACTCAAAATTTAACTATGAGACTCTAGGTATCTATTCTTCAACCACCTCAGAGACCTGAGAGGGATAAATATATCTGATTATATAGGAAGTGCAGGGCCTGCAGCTTCCAAAACTAAGAAATGACATACCAGTGGCTGCCTGGACAGTTCCCATTTTCTCTCCATACATTACAGCATCAATCTTCAGCCATTTGGCCCCATTTCTCTGACAGACATTGGTTGTAGAGCAGGAATTATGAAGGACTTACCTACCCTGTCTTGGCAGAGCTAGGCTGTCGACTTACCTGCTTCCAAGTTTTGTCCTTTTTGGACAGAAGTCTGTCTACAGTTGAAGCAAGTGGTTTTTCTTGCCAAGAGAATGGCTTACCACCAATTCAATCATCTCCCACTGGAGATTCTTCGATGCTCATCTTCTACTTGGAGTAATATAGGGGGTGCTGTCAGGAGCTGACATGTCTCGATATCAAAAAATCTTAAGTTAAGAAAACATCTTTGAATGCCATATTCTGCAGATCTCTTGAGGTTTTTGAAGATGCCCTATCTATCTCTTATATTTAGATAAGCAAATATTGCTTGTCTCTTAGCGACTTGATTTCTGAGTAGCTTAGAAAATAACTGTGATAGACTGTCATAGTAACTAACAAAATGACACGTTTTCATGACTTTTAGTTTCCGTTTCTTAATTATCCTAAACAGTTTATGTCGGTTGGTAGCGAGAGGTCAAAACTTGACATTTCATTTTTAAGTATTACTACAAACAATACCTTTAAGAAGCGTTACCCTTTTGCTTACTTACTTACATGGATAGTTTGATGTAGGCACTGGGCAATTGTGCAAAGACTGTGACAGTCATCAGAGATTGTTTTTATTTTTTAATTAATTAATTTATTTGTTCACTTTACATCCCGATCGCAGCCTCACTCCTCCTCACACAGCCCTTCCCTGATACCCCCTCCCTTCTCCTCCTAGGAAGAGGAGCCCTGCTCATGGGTACCAACCCACTCTGACACATCGAGTCCCTGCAGGGCTAGATACATCCTCTTCCACTGAGGCAAGGCAAGGCAGTCTAGTTAGGGGAACGGGATCCACAGGCAGGCACCAGAGTCAGGGATATACCCTGTTCCAGTTGTTGGGGGACCCAGAGAGTACTTTTACCTATAGTGTGTAAATGATATTTAGTGTGCCATAGTCATATGCCTTCTTAACAAGGTTTTGGGATGAGTTAACATGTTTTCCAGTCATCAAAGTCTCCAAGTAGGATGAATTCCAGAGTAGGTGCATCCAGTAGCAGATTTTTTTTTTTTTTTTTGAGACAGCGTTTCTCTGTGTATCCTTGGCTGTCCTGGACTCACTTTGTAGACCAGGCTGGCCTTGAACTCACAGAGATCCGCCTGCCTCTGCCTCCCAAGTGCTGGGATTAAAGGTGTGTGCCACCACCACCCGGCTCAGTAGCAGATTTTTAAATGAACTCCTGTAAAACAAGTCACTGAGCTGAGTGGGAAGCAGTGTGCTACAGGTAATGAATGACCAGAGTGGGTCCACTCATGGGTTCTTCCCCTCCTCCTTTGAGCGGCATGCTAGCATTCGTGAGGCAAACTGCAGCAAGGCTGAGCATGTCTCCAGAAATGGGGAAGTTGGGACAAAGGCGACTGGTGGTTATGTTGTTTAAGATTCAGAATGTGCCCTTGGTTTTGGAGTTGCAGTAACTTGCATTTAGATGCTGCAGTAACCTGGCAGCGGCCATGTAGACCAGCTTTGAAACTGTTCAACACTTAGAATCTGAATTCTCCTTTTAAATCCAAATCTGAACTTTTCATTGGTTCAGGAAAGAAAAAAAAATACCTAATTTGAAATCCTGTTATAAATTCTATGAAAGCCAACTTAGAAGAGCTTAGAAATAGCTCTGAGTCCCACATCTCAATATGCTGTGCTGGCTCCGTGGTGGTTTCTGAGTGAAGAAAGGGAACACCTGGTCTCTAACCAGGAGAAAAGCCGATTCTGGGATCTCAGTCTCTCAGTGGGGGCAGGCTTCGCCACTCACAGACATAGGGAAAATTAAAGCCGGTTGGGTAGATCTGCTCTTGTCATCCAAACAGCGCATTTTCCAACTCGGAAATGCCAGTTCGTGTTATTTCTGTGGCTAGGAGTTGCTTAGGTTCCGTGACAGCTGAGGTTTCCTATTGATTTTATGACAGTGTCATTCACAGCGTTTCCCAGAACTGAGAAGAGAGACCAGTTTAGCAAGGTGATTCTTAATTCAAGTGCTGGCACCATAATCAAAGTGCGGACATCAAAACTGAAGCCTGAAAAAGCTAGAAGGGGAATTCGGTTTTGAACCTGAACAAAAGTTCGGGTTAGCTAACTCAACCCTCAGAGGAGAGACAAGACTGGCTGTTTAATTTGAATATTTATGATCAACATTTAGATGCATCAACCTTGGAAGAAATCATATCTTAGTTTAAGTGCTTATTAAGGTGATAGAGAGATGCCCAGCAGTTAAGACTACTTGCTGCTCTTTCAGAGGACCTAAGTTCAGTTCCCAGTACCCATGTCAGGCAGTTTACAACTGCCTGTCACTCTAGCTCTAGAGAACCAGATGTCTGCTGCTGATCAGAGCGCAACTGGCAAACTGCAGCCTGGACCCTGGTCTCCAGTTTGCCCTGCTCATCATGCGGATGTGCTTACGTGGCCTTATTTGTTGCTGAAAGTCATCCAGCTTGCTGCAGCCGCATCGCCTGCAATTTGTCAGCCTGATTCATTGCCTGCAAGAACTTTTCAGGATGTTTCACTCTCTGATACTTGTGTTTTGGGATTAAAAACTAGATGGGGTAAGGGACTAAGGGAGGTAACTCATTAGGTAGAGTGCCTTCCTAGCATGCAGGAAACCCTGGATTTCCTGCATAAACCAGACATTGTAGCCTATGCCTGTAACCCCAGGACTCTGAGGATTTGGACACAAGGATCAGAAAGAATCTAAAGTTATGTAGCAAGTTGGAGGTCCCCCTAGGCTACATAGAACAGAACTTGTGGTTGCAAGAAGCATCCTAGGCTCTGTTTCTCACAAAGACAAGATCCAGGCTAGCAGAAAACGAGCCCCATGCCATCTTATTTCATCCCTGAGCAGGGCCTCTGTGAGTTCTGAGAATCTGGTTCCTCCCACAACATTCCTCTCTTCTGTAGGGCCTTTCACAGTCCCATTATCTCTGTGGTTGTGCTATGATGGTGAGGTGTAGGAAAAATACATGTATCTGCATCCGTATGTTCGAGTTTAAGTGTTATGTTTGGCTGGGGAGAGGGTTGTCTCTGTTCCATTAACCCATCACCCAGTCACCTGTAGGTCCTCACTGAGGCAGCACCCTCCCTCCCTACAATGTCCTTGAAAAAACTGGGAGGGAGACCCTAGTCATTAAGGTCTTTGATTCCTTTGGGTCTCTTGTTCTCTATATGTAGATGTGGTAGCCAGGATCCTAGACTGATAACTTCACCTTTCTATGCCCTCTCTTTTTTTTTGTACTGGGGATATGATGGGCAAGAGTGTCTTTTGGGGGCAAGTAGAGTGGGCAGATGGCTGGCCTCACCCGTCATTTCTGTCATCAAAATTCAGTATCCATAGAGTTCTCTGTAGAGTGTTTGCCAGACATGTGAGAGGCCCTGGGTTCAATCCCTTGCACCCAGAACAAACAATAAACAAAATACTCAAAGGCTTAAGAGTTGGCTCTTGGAGAACCTACCTAGCATCAGGAAGCCGTGGGCTCCATCCCCTGCGCTTGATAAACTGGTATGTGGTGCACACACATGATCTCAGCACTCAGAAGGTGAAGGCAGGAGAAATATGAGTTCAAGGCCATCCTTAGCCACATAGTGGTTCGTGAGCAGCCTGGATTACATGAGACCCTGTTGTTCCCCCCCTACCCCCCCCCAAAATGCAGTTCCCCCATACCCCCCCCCCCCAAAAAAAAAGGAGTTAAATTTCAGTATGAAGATTTCTGTGCACTCTTCTTTATGTGGATGTGTGGTCATGGAGGTCAGGAGATGACGTACAGGAAGTGATTCTTTCCTTACACTATGAGGGACTGAACTTAAGTTGCCAGGCTTTTCAACAGTTGCCTTTTCCCACTGAACCATCTGATTGGCCCAATAATTCTATTTTTAGACATGAACCTGAAAGGGAAGAGAAAAAAGAGAAATTGTTAAGTTTTCTCTCATGTAGGATCTAGTTTTAAATTACGTGGAAGCAAAAGGAGGAACTATTTAGCCTGGGAAAGGATACCAGTGAGGGGAAAAGAGGGAATGGAGAAGGGTTCAAGTATGAGCAATATCCTATGTAATACATGTATTTGATACATAGTATCAATATATTGTAATAAAAGATGTTCTGTCTTTTTTCCCCCCAAAGAATGTTTCTCTGGATATCACTGGCTATCCTAGTGCCTTCTTTGTAGACCAAGCTGGTCTTGAACTCACAGAGATCCTCCTGCCTCTGTCTCCTGAATGCTGGTGTCTTAAACAGTTTCCCAAAGGCCTATGAAGGATGCCAGAAGGAGGCCTTTTCAAGTGTTGCTGTTTTGGAACAGACTAGTTAAGTCGCCCACTCCAAGTCCCTTCGAATAACAGGGCCATGGATCTTGTGTAGAGGGGCGAAGGGATAGTCTCTGAAAAAGGAAGGGACAGGCCATCAGCTCATCCTCGATCAGAGACAAGCCCAGAAGGGACATTCCCACTCCTTCATCTCACAAGCCCTTGCCCACCTTCTTCTCTCTGTTCAACTCTGGACTCCCATTCTTGTATCCATCTGATTTTGAGACAGGGCTCTAGGTTAGCCTAGAACTCACTATGTAGCTGAGAATGACCTTGGATTTCAGACCCTCCTACACCACCCCACCACCCCAACCTCTTGAGTACTGAGATACAGGCGTGCATCACCATATCTGGTTTATGCGGGAAAGGATTGGAAAGGATACATGCTAGGCAAGCCTTCCACCAACTGAGCTACAATGCCAGCCCCAATGAGCATAGTGGCTCACACCTGTTACCTCAGTGCTGGGGATGAGGAGGAGGTGGAGGCAGAAGAATCAGAAACTAAAGGGCATTCTCACCTGCATAGTGAGCTCCAGGCCAGCCTGGGATATACATCAAACCCTATCAATAGAAAAAGCGGAGGAATGAGAAGGAAAAGGAACAAGACATACCCATCTTTCCCCTAACCCATTTCTCCTCTGGCGGCCCCATGGAAATTTTTTGGAATTAAGTCATGATCTAACCAAAAGTTTTCAAGATTCGTGAGTCCTGAAGACAGACAGCAAAGCTGGAGTCAAGTGGGGCAGCATTAAAGCAACACCATGAAGTCATTTTTGGATGGGCAGTCATCCTGTGTCTCATAGCTTGAGGCTATTTGGACAGTCTTTCCTGCCACTGGTAGAGGAGATAACAGGAAGGCCACAGCCCTTCTGTTTGACTTCTAATTACAAACCCAACAGAGAGGAGACTGGACCCTACTAAAAGGAAATTCGTTGGTCAATGTTTATTGGCCTTAACAACTCAAGAAAGAAAACTATTTAGAGAAATAAAATCATCTACAAGACCTTGCTGTGTTCCATGCAATACACTGCCTGAGAATTTTGAGCTTCTCAAAGCATAAGAGTTTGTTATTTCACACCTGGTTTCACGGAGTCTCTGCTCAGGTTGGGTCCAGGAAGAGAAACCTAAGAGGTTTTAAAAGTGTCTGGTACTTGAAGGACTCCGGGCCCTGAGCTGTCTGCTGGTGTTTCCGGTTGATATTCCCTGTGTTGTGAGGAGGCTGAGGAGGCTGGGAGGGCCAAGCTAGGTCTAAGGGTAGATTCCAACCAGTTGGAGCCTCTGGAGTTCAGACTTTGCTCCTATAAAAGCATCTGTAAGTTTTACTGTGTGTTACACACAAGTGTTACAACGCACTTGTAGATTTTCAGCTTCATGAGTTGCTAAATAAAATATCCTTGTCGTTGCATAAATGTTTATGCATAAAACTGAAAAGTAAGGATTGGGGTGTAGCTCAGTTAGCAAAATGGTTTTCGAGAGGGCAGGAAGCCCTGGGCTGGACCTCCAGCCCTTGAGAGAAGGGGGCTCTGAAGTTCAAGGTCAAATTTGGCTACATAACAAGTTCAAGGTCATCCCAGAGGGAAGGAAGGAGAATGCAAAATGATGTTTTTTCCTCTCAGAGGATCTTACAACTGAAGAAGCTAATTGGAAGGTCTTGGGAATAAGACTTACATTTTAACCCTTTTTTCTTTTTCAGATGGAACCTAGAAATTTTACTCTCCTCAGACTTCTCTTCCAAAACTAAGAGAGGCCTCATTTTCCATTTGTTGGGTTCTCCTGTTTTGTCAGCCCTGGGCCAAATGGGAAGCTTGCCAGGAGGCCCTGGAGCTGGAAGGACCATGTGAGTTCACTTCAGACAATGGATGGTACCATGGTTTTAATGACTCACACAGTGAAGAACCACATTCTCTCTGGAAGATCTTAGCAACGTATATTTGCTAACTACAGCAAGACCAGCTTGAGCTCTATCTGAAGCATTTCCTGTGATTGCTCTGAGCAAAAGGAAAGTGATTTGTGAATTATATTTTATTTCCTTTTAAAATTAAAATGAATTTATCAGTGATAGAGGCCTATAGTCCCAGCCCTAGTGATGATGAGGCAGGAGAATCTTAAGACTGAGGTAAGCCTGGACCACACTATAAGAATCTGTTTCAGGCCGGGCGTGGTGGCGCACGCCTTTAATCCCAGCACTTGGGAGGCAGAGGCAGGCGGATCTCTGTGAGTTCGAGGCCAGCCTGGTCTACAAAGCAAGTCCAGGACAGCCAGGGCTGTTACACAGAGAAACCCTGTCTCGAAAAACCAAAAAAAAAAAAAAAAAAGAATCTGTTTCAAAGAAAACAAATAACTAGCTGGGCGTGGTGGCTCACGCCTTTAATCCCAGCACTTGGGAGGCAGAGGTAAATATATCTCTGAGTTCAGGGCCACCCTGGTCTACAGAGTGTGTTGTAGGTTAGCCAGGGCTACACAGAGAAATGTTTAGTCAAACCAACAAACAAAACCCATAGCAAAATAAAAACAGATAACCTTTTAAAAGGATGGCTTAGCCAGATGTGGTGGCACATGCCTTTAATCCCAGCATTTGAAAGATAGAGGCAGGCAGAATTCTGTGAATTGGAGGCTAACCTGGTCTACATATCAAGTTCCTAGACATTCGGGGCTACAGAATAGAAAGACTTTGTTTTAAAAACATTAAAAAAAAAAGATGATTTAGGGAATACATAGATTTATATGCATTCTTACCTTTAATTCCAGAACTTAGGAGGCAGAGACCGGTGGATCTCTGTGAGTTCAAGGCCAGCCTGGCCTACAAAGTGAGTCCAGGACAGTTAAGGATACACAGAGAAACCCTGTCTCAAAAAACCTAAAAAAAAAAGTCACAGCAGAATACATATTCAAGAACATTTATGTTTTATGTTTACACAGATAAATGGTTAGAACATTTATCTGTCACTGCTGTATCATTTTTGGTGTGACATATACTACATTTCTGTAATTTATCTGAGTTCAAGGCCAGCCTGGTCTACAAAATGAGTCCAGGACAGCCAGGGATACACAGAAACCTGTCTCAAAAAACCAAAAAGAAAAAGAAATTGTGTATTTTAAAAATTTATTTAGTGAAACAGGCTATTGTATATTCCAAGATGGCTTTGGACTCATGATGTAGCTGAGGATAGCCTTAATCTGGGAGTAAAGGTGCCGTCACATCCAGCAAGACCAACAACGTTGTTTTATTAGCTAACCAATGCTTCCTTAAATGTCAGTCAACCCTCCTTTCTCCAGGGGTGTGTGAGGGAATGTTCCTAAACACAGACACAAGTAAGTGGGTATCTATCAAGCACCCAAGAGGTGGAGTGAGTGGGGGCTGCTTCCAGATTCCTCAGATGAGACACTAGATGAGGAAGCTAAGGGCGGGCCACAGCAGCAACAGACTTGAAAGGCCATGACTTCATTCCACACAAGTAACTGTTCAGCTCTCTAGTTGGTTGTCATTGCTAATGATTTGTGGGGCTGAGACTCAAACCCAGGGCGTCACCGGTGTTCAAAACAACAACAAACCTCTACCAAGGAGTCTCATCCTTAGCTTTCCAAGCTTCAAAAACAAAACAAAACAATACTTTTTAAGGTTTTCATTTAATTTCCTGTCACATCCAGGAACTGTTTTAAGGGACTTTGTGCGATAACCTGGGACCAAAAGTCAAGTAGCAGTTTTCTAATGTGTGTGCATGTGCTATGTGGGATTGATACGGGCTGTGGGAGTATTGGCATTGCCTGGGACTTTATGACAAGGTATTTGATATTAACATGAAAGAGCATTTGGTGGTTTTTTTTTTTTTTTTTTTTTTTTGGTTTTTCTGAGACAGGGTTTCTCTGTGTAGCCCTGGCTGTCCTGGACTCACTTTGTAGACCAGGCTGGCCTCGAACTCACAGAGATCCGCCTGCCTCTGCCTCCTGAGTGCTGGGATTAAAGGCGTGTGCCACTACGCCCAACTTATTTGGTGGTTTTTTTTAAGCCTTAGTACTCATTGTTCTAAAATAAAATATTTTCTTCCTCTGTGTATTCTTTGTTACATGTAAAGTACTTCTAGAAAGTGTTTTTATTTTAATTTCATGTGTATAGGTGTTTTGTCTGCATATATGACTGTATATGCATATATCACTGTATACCATGTGAATGCCTGGTACCCATGAAGTCAGAAGAGGGCATTGGATCCCCAGGGGTGTCAGTTACAGACTGATGTGAGCTGCCAGGTTGGGAATTGAAACCTGGGTCCTCTGAAAGATCCAACAGTGGTCTTAATTGACTGGACCAACTCTCCAGCCCTGAGTATTGTCTTTAATGTATATATTATTTTTTATGAAGTCATTTGTTAAGGGATAAAATATGTAATGACAAGTCTTTTGCTTTTTTTCCCTAATTTTATTATTTCAAGAGAGGCACAATGGAGAATTTTCACTCAAGGAGAAAAAGTACTGTGAGCCTCTTTTTGAAGCAAAATTGTTTATTTAGAAATTTCCTCCAATACGTGGAATTTATGATGGGTCTTATTTCAAAGCTGATTATTCTCTGAGAGGAGCAGGGCAATATTAGGATTTCAAAGACAATTTGCATTGTTTAAAAGGTTTGCTCATACCGCATTCATAGGTTATCAGCAATGTGGCCAAAGAAATAGGAGGAAAGAGAAAAAGACACACAACAAACATGAAAACAGTATCTGCTTAAACATCAAACTTCGTGGTTTGAAAAAGCATCTTTTAGGACCTTATCATTATCCAAAGTATAAACAAGTCAAGGGCATCCTTTTCTTTCTTTAAAAAAATGTTAACTGTGATACTCATCTCTGTGAGGTAGGTTTTAACATATTTTTTCCTTTTTTTTTTTTCCTCCTGCATTCAGTAAGAAGGATAAGCCTTTAGAGTACCCAGTCACTGTGGCAACTGCCAAAAAAATTCTCCTGAAGTTTGAAGAGGTCAGCTCTTAGGGTCGACAACTCTGCCCTCTCCCTGAGCCCAAGCAATGCTGGTCGTATGGTTGGAGTGTCAGGCCAGATCTGACCGTGGGAGGTGGTCCATTCTGGCTCTGATATAAATTTTTTGAGTCAGTTCATGGCCTAGACTCTCCAGGTGGCCTCCAAAATCAATTCTGACCTCCTGACCCTGTCTCACAGAGGCATAGCATGCACCCTAAGTAAGGATTTAGCCAGAGACGACAGCATTTGCTGAGTGTTATTGGGGACAGTATAAACACTTTAAAAGGCAAGTGAGGCGTTGTCAGTCCCAGAAATCATTAAAACTTGTGGAGCAAAGCAAAAAGCTCTGCTTTCCAAAACTAGAAGTGTTAAGGTATCTGATTCAGATTCCCTACCTGACTAAAATCGGCTTTATGTAAATAGTAAACCAAACAGTTACTCTTTTATATACTTTACTACAAATATGCAAATAAGATAGAGAGATCTGCAAAGAACCAAGCAATGAACCAGACATAGCGTGGGTATCAATGTGGTAGAAAAAGAAAGCTAATTATTAAAATTCATTAATGAACAAAGAATTTGTAACACTGTTAAGTAGTTAAAATTGTGTGCCTGTTTTGAAATGTTTTAAAGGGGGAATTTTGACACCTTCCCAACACAAATCCAGACAGTGAGGACTGAAGAGGAATTGTTTGCCTCAGTCCCTTGCTACTTTGTAAAGCAAATGACTAATAGCCTCCATTTGGATACAAAGTAGAGAAAATTTGTGAATAAGGAAAGTAACACCACACAAAGCTAAAAAAAAGAAAACACACACACACACACACACACACACACACACACACACACACACACA